>JAJJWW010003831.1:0-18683 GCA_023531295.1 Papaver armeniacum | reverse complement strand
AAATTATTCTTAATATTTTCTTCCCTAATTTATCTCCTCACGCGTTGATTTTACACCAAACACACTCTAAAATGTCCATACACGTTCTAGAATGAGTAGACAACGTCAGACTTCCTTCCAACCTTCCAAAACATAATCCCGAACACACCTCCATCTCTTTGCTGCTTCACTTCAACACGGGTCTTCTAGCCAAATTCAATCGAAACAAAGCCCCATACCAAGCCTGTTAGGTCCAAAGGAAGCTACCCAAACAATCTCAGCTATTTAGTCTCACGGGAAAAGCTTCAAAATCGCAACCCTAATTCTGGTTCTTTGAAACCAGATTTTCCCGCCAAAAACCAAGATTTGAAAATGGAGAAGAAGGTCACCCTTATCCAACAAATGGGGATAATATCAATTGGGCGCCCCTTAGTAATTGGGTTACCTCTTATCCAAAGTGGGAGTCCGAATATCAAATGTCCTCACGGGGTGTTCCTAGCAACTTTTAAAGTCAATTTTCCAACAATCTTTATTTCCAAAAAATACCTACAAACACACAAAACACCATAATAAGGACAAAAACGAGTACTAACAATGCGAAACATTGAGAACAAATTAGACACATATCGAGGAATATATTTGAACAATTAATGATAAGAGTTATGTACATGTTGAAATAATGTCGACATCTGGAAGTTTCTCTCAGCAAACCCTAATTACAAAATCACACAAAACATAAAGAGATATGTGAATATTAGAAACTCGGTTTGCTCCTTGGGATCTGTTATACCATGACTCACAACTTAAGTTGTGACCGGTTATACCATGCTTCCCAAAATAGGTTGTAACCGGTTACACCATGCTTCCAAAAGTACCTTGTGATCGATAACACATCACTTCCCAAATTATCTTGTGACCGGTTACACCTTGCTTCCCAAATTAGCTTGTGACCGATTACAACTAAGTTCCCAATATAGCTTGTGACCGATTACAACATTCCACACATTATAAGCTATGACCGATTATACCTCAATTCTCAACATAAGTTAAGATAGGTTCTAACTTGTCATCTTACATTATCCAAAATATATTGAATAAAGAACCAGACCAATCATGATTTTCCTTTCGATTATGAATCACGTTCATACATCTACTTCCTTAAACCAATGTAATAATACATAGTTTTTTAGGATGAAATCATACCTATATCTTACACATAATTAAGTAACTAAATATAAATATTATGTTGATGTTGTGTTTACGAAGTTCCAAAATATAAGCGTTTATACTTCGTAATTCAATAAATTCCTTGACACTTTGATCATAATGATATGACCAAGTATAATCACTAGAGTATTAAGCGACTTGAAAGATACGTTAGGAATGGAAACAAGTCAAGTTAGTATTACTAAACTCAAGTGGAAGGATGATGTCTTCGTTGCAGTTGTAACTTCTTCTCATTCTTCAGGTCTTCAGAGTAATACTTGTATGTCTCAACATTCCAAGGCTTTCTAGTCTAACCTAAACGAAGTTGTCTCTAGTATTTAATCAAGCGACTTTAGATGAGTTTTGATACTAAAATATGAAAACCAAACTTGACATACCAAGATTTGGTGGGTTCAACCGAGCTATGCTCTAACAATACCCCCTTTGTCAATTTTAGTGACAAAACTCTATTACATACATATGGAGATAAACAAATTATAAAATAACTAATTCTTCATATGCTTGATTCCAAGTTTCAACAACATAATAACCTGTATATATTCAAAAAATAAATGTCGTTGTTGACATTTGAATAACAAAAGCTTAACTACCCTTATAGGAAAGCTAGGTAAATATTCAATCCAAACATCTTTGTTATTCCCCTTTTGTAGTATGAAACACTACACATGCCCCCCTTAGTCTATACTTTACTCTTTCGTTAGATATAAAATTTAAGCGCATATAATATCCTTTCATATTGATTAAAAATCACTTGTTTACTCCATATATTTCTCCCTTTTTATAACAAAAATGACAAAGAAACGAACATACAAAAAGGGAAAACCGAAAGGATCTTACAAATCCATAAGACTTGTACAACTTATAAGAGTTAAGCACGAAGATTTCACACACCATTTTATATAACCAAACCAAAACTACAAAAATAATCTAGCTTTAGTATGTTATCAAGGAAACAATTGCCCGAAGCAATTTTCTGTTAGTCCGAAAAATCAACTAAGATAACTTAGTTATTAACCTGATGCGTGTCGTAGGTGCAATCAAATTAATATTTTATTTCCACTCAATTAAAAATAATATAATGGAAGTCAAGTTCGTTCCCACGAGGAGCAAGAGATTCTAGTTGTAAAAATTGTCACGAAAGGGGGGTGTAAAAAGCAAAGAAAATAAACAAAGCAATTAAAAGATAAAGTTGAAAGCAATAAGAGAGACAAGATCAAGAATCCTTCTTCGTTGCAAAACAATGATTAAAGTTATGTTCTTTTCTACTTGTTATTAGTCATGGATTATCACCAATCAGGATAGCAGGTCGCTTAGCTAGCCCCAAAATCCCTTATTTCACGCAGTAACAAGTCCGCTTTAGTTATCGATTCTATTCAAAAGAACCACCTTGAGGTTCGCTACAAGATGTAATTCCACACGAATGCATTAAGATATATGAATTTAGGTTTAGTACTAGTAGTTAAACTCGGTTCGCTTGGTCCACTTTCTAGCGTTGTTTTTACACACAATCTTTCCACGGAATCCCTCCGCAAGGTCTCGTGTTTTCTACTTGTGTAAAGTGTCGAGAACGATTACTTATTCCCTAACTTATACTAGATTTAGATTAAACTAACAAATCAATTTAGCGTGCACTCTAAACAATCTATCAATCAATCATGAATGAATAAACATTCCTATTAGTAAAAACAATCGATAATCATGTGAAAAACCTCAAGATAGAATTGAAACAAAACTCAAATCATGAATTAAGAACTAGGAATTCATCCTCAATCAATAAGAAAATTAGCTACTCATGCTTTTGAAATTCACGCAAATAATAATTATTAAAAGGAGAATTTTCAAGTTCACACAAATAATTAAGAAGAAGAATTTTAGAAAAGCAAGCAAAAACACAAGTGTTGTGTGTGTAGAGAGGTGTGTAAAAGATGTAGAAAACTTCTCTATTTATAGGCTTCAATATTCTCCAAATCTTCCAAGGATTAGAATCCTTTTCCTTTAGCAATTCAACTTCTAAATTCAAGTCTTCCTCATCTCTTCCATCTTCTCTTTCCAAGTTTGAGCCCAATTCTCCATCCAATTCCTAGTCCAAGTCTTCACACCCATGAGAGAAATCCATAGAAAATTGGAATTTTTGGCTCGCCGGAAATCGGTATTATGGCCGAAATCCGACCTAATAGTCGCCACGGCCACCCGAGCTCTTCTACCGTCAACGGTATATTCGGGACGGAATATTGAGTCAGTCCACCGCAAGACTAACGGTCAAACGGGTCAAACCGTCACCAATGTGTCGGGGAATGAGGAGTCGGACACCGAGTCAGTGATTAGGTGGCTGATTTGTCTTATCAACAGGCCGGGATCTTTCAGATCGTGAATCGCGGGTTGACTCACTGTAATCCAGAGTCCTACGTAGGAGTCTTTCCCGCTGTTTGTTCTGGGATTACAGGCCACATTCGTGCCTCTTTCGCTTAGCCTCTGTGACATCCTAAACATACATCTAAGGCACAATTCATTCATCAATTTCCTCTGTTGCTTCTCGGCCGAGCTAACTTTCAACATCTTCTTCTTTCTCCTATTCTCATCAACAGAGGCTCACCTCCATTGCAGCTTAACCTCATTCATTCCCCGTGCACAAGACATGCACCCATTACCCCGAGCTTCACCCTTCATCACTTTCCAAACAGCAAAGCATACATCTACCAATTCAAGCCATTCTTTTTGCTAGTGTTAACACTCACTTCAATTGAAAAGCTTCAAATCGTCACCAGCTCTTTCCAATCTCAGCTTTTCATACACAGCTCCTTCTCTCGTGTTGTTCAATCATCATAACATCACTCTTCCTCGCTTCTCCCAACCATGCACCCATTAACTTCACCGAGTCAATCTACCAACAATTCCTGCACTGCAAACTCAATACCCATCTCCAACACTCTCATTACAAGAATCACTATTATCAGCTTCTTCTCATAACTCACAATCTCTTTCTCTTCAAATCCCATAAACAAGTCGAGCCCATCTTGTTTCATCACTCGAGAACCCATTTTCGATTCAACAATCAAGACCATCAAACCCTCGTTTCTTCCTCCAAACAATAACGGAACCGCTATCTCCATTGAATCTTCGATGCGGAGGTGAATGTCTTCATTAATTCTTCTCAACCTCTCTCGCTTTTGCTTCTCGATCTGTTCTTCAATTCCTCCTGAGTCTCTTCCATTAATCGATCTTCTCGCTCTCATGATCCGTGACAACAACAGCTTTTAATCATCCTTATAACAATGTACTCATTAGCGGCAAAGCTTTTCTTCTCAATTTCATGTAATGAGATGAATGAGACATCCCCGATCCGCTTTCAATTTCGCAATTAATCTCTTTCATTTTAAATGACGCACCATTGTCTCTCTTCTCAATTTCGATTCGTGGGAAAAATGATTGAGAGATGGTTTTCTCGATTTTAGGTTTAGGTTTATAAACTCGGTTGACTGGGCATGGATCCTAGGAGTGCGGGTGTGGGTCTATGGGTTTGGGTTTCAAATATCCATGGACATAACCCATCCATTTTACCAATGATAAAAGACTACGTTTTTGGATAAGGGTTACCAGTTTGGCAGCCCTTAACTTGAACCGTCCTTTCTTTTTAGTAATTTGAGTCACCTTTTAACCTTGACCGGAGCTCAGATAGTGTTCGCCCGTGAAATGACTTTTCCGGCCTTTTGGTTCAAATTGAGTGATTTCTTCTTCTTTTCTCCCGTGCGACTCTTGAGTACCTAATAACTCAAAAACACACGTAAAATACATAATTTACAAGAAAATAGCAAAGAAAGCATAAACTACTAGATAGTAAATAGGATGTATTCTACACCCTTTCAAATTCCCCCACACTTAGACTTTGCTAGTCCTCGAGCAAATCAAACTAAAAACTCACAACTTCAAAACGTTTAAGCGTCCCAAGCATACAAGGAGCTATGAGGACATAGAGTTTCGCATGCTTTTAGTAATAAGAAGTTAGAAATACTAAAGAACATATTCTCATTCTTAAATGTTGAGTGAGAAATAACCACACCATAATGAGAGAACGCGTGTTTGAGAAACGATCAATATGCATTTCGCCTCGACTTCGCCTCACTCACCAAAGGATTTTATGATAATTGCACTCAAAAAGACGGCTTTTTATGGTTCTCACATGTGTGCAGTAGGAATGAAGAGAGAATTCACACAACACGTTGAATGGTGGGAAGGACAACTTCCAAATATTTTTTTAAAAACCCACATCTTTTAATATTTTGAAAACCATTTTTCTAACGATCTCTACTGAAAGAAAATCAACCATTATTATCGAGGATGAGATTACTTACTCACCTTCACATCCGATCGCCAATTATGATAACACCACTCTCACGGCATCCAATAGAAACGCCTTTTCCGCCTCGCCTTTAACTTCTTGGTCTTCGTCTTCGGTTTCAACTATTGATGATAAACCCTTGAATTTCATAAATCTGACAATTTGTAACCTTTTTACCTTAAATCCTTGTCGCTTGAAACTTCCTTATAAATTTTCCTTCCCACGGCTTATTAAATAAATAAAAAAACAAAACAAATATTTCTCTTTTTTTTTTTTTTTTTTTTTTTTTTTTTTTGTAAAAGAGAAATAAAATACAAGAATAAACCATGGCCGTGTGGGAAGTATTTTACCGCTTGATTCTTCACAACTTGTATCGTCTTGAAATCACAAACTTCAAAAATTCTCACCTTTTAATTTTCTTCGCTTTCATGAATAAGTCTTCATACTTGAATATAAAATTACCTCATTGTTTTTGTAAGTCCTCAACATATATATATGTAAAAATCTGCCCTTTGTATGTTGCTTTACTTATATTTGAAATTTGATCTCTTTCTCGTTCCGTTGCTTGTAAACCTTAAACTTTTCCAACTTTCCTTGTAGATTTTCATGTTGCTCCTTGTTGATGATGAGAGTGTTTCTATGGATCCGTTGTTGCCGAGAGAGAGAATGGTGCTAACTGCAAATCGAACTACAAGAAGGAGGCTTTCATCTATAGACGTCACCGTTATGATTGACAAAATTAGCACTCAAGAGATCAAAGAGTAGTGCTTCTATTGGTGGGAGGTTGGGTAGCTCACCATTCTACCCGGAATTAACGTACGGTGACACACACTCAAAAGAAAGCTCTTTAGTATATGGAAAATTTCTGGTTGGTGCCTCACATGATATGAATATGATAGGGTGTAGAATACATCCTATTTACTATCTATTGTTTATGCTTTCTTTGCTATTTTTCTTGTAAATTATGTATTTTATGCTTGTTTTGAGTTTTATAGCTACTATGGAGTCGCACGGACGAAAAGAAAAAGAAATCATCCAATTTGAGCCAAAAGGGCAAAATTGTCATTTTAGGGGCAAACACTATCTGGAGCCCAGCCAAGGTTAAGGGGCAACTCTCTTTTGGAGGAGTACTAAAGCCAGGGGCCGCAGAGGTTAAGGGGGTTTCCAAGTAGGATGGCCCTTATCTAATAAGAAGGGTGGTCCTTATCACTGGTGCAAATATCCACCCAAATACTTATACCCTAAATCCGTCGAGAATATCATCTTCTTCTCTTTTTCTCTTTCACCGAAGCTTTAAACCGAGATGAGAGATTGGGAAATTATGGCAAAAAAGATGAGTAATCAAGCAAATCATGGTTGGAAGTCAAAGGGGAACCGGGGTTTCTGGTGATACCTGAAGTTTGAGGCTTGTTAGTGATAGAGATAAGGGTTCGTGTTGGTGCTGTTGAATCGAAGATGGTGGAGTTGATGAATTCGATAGAGATTGATGAGCAGATGAGTACACTGTGTTGTCGTGGATCGGAGCTGTTATTGATGATGAATTTGAGAGATTGAAGCTGGTGGTAATTTTGAGATGAATCGAGATCGATTAGGAATGAGGGATGAGACGTTGCTGCTCTCTGAGTTGATGAGAAGGAACCGATGAAGCTTCCATTAGATTCAAGCTGGGTTTGTGAGTGGACTCGAAGAACAGTTGATGTCACTGATGGTGGTTGTGGTTGGTGGTATTGTTGAAGATGGCAGTAAGGGTTTGGTGGTGTTGCCGACTGAAGCTGTGAGATTGTTGAATCGAGAAATTGAAGCTGAAATCGGTGATTGTTTCTATCGATTGGAATGAATTTCGCCGCTATAGATGAAGTAGTATTTAAGATGGGTTTGCTTTTGAATACGTGGATGATACGGAGAAAGGATTCGATCCGAGATTGAAGAAATTGCGTAGTTGGGGTTGGTCGTTTTTTGAAGCTACAAACAGATGGAAGTCAAGACGAGTTTGATTGAGTACATGTCTTGCATTGCAGCTGAGAAGATGGAAGTGGTGGTGCTGCTGTTACAAGAAGTGAAGCTGTTGAATTGCTTTAGATGTGTGCTAGGATTTCTTAACAGGTGAAGAAAGATCGGCCTGAAATTTGGCCTGGGAATGTCGGAAAAACAAACAGAACTCTGCCCAAATTTCTCTCTCAAGAAGTCAACTCGCGATGACCGATCAGACGAGTCGTGAGCGACTAACTCACTCCCGAAGACTAGTCACCGAAAGAAGGCGACTCGGCTTCTAACTCATTCCTTTGCCTTGACCGTTGACTAACGGTTGACCCGTTTGACCGTTAGTCCTAACGGTGGACTGACGGAATATTCTGTCAACGGAGAAGAATCTCAGGTGGCCGGCGGTGACGGATTCCGGTCAAATTCCGGCCATAATACCAGTTTTCCGGCGAGCCAAAAATTCCAGAATTTTCTATGGACTTCTCTCATGGGTGTGAAGACTTGGACTAGGAATTGGATGGAGAATTGGACTCAAATTTGGAAAGAGAAGATGGAAGATGAGAAAGGCTTGGATTTGGAAATTGAATTGCTAAAGGAAAAGGATTCTATTCCTGGAAGATTTGGAGAATATTGAAGCCTATAAATAGAGAAGTTCTACACATCTTTTACACACACTCTACACACACAACACTTGTGTTTTTGCTTTCAATTCTTCTTCTTAATTATTTGTGTGAACTTGAAAATTCTCCCTTTAATTATTTTGTGTGAATTTCAAAAACATGAGTAGCTAATTTTATTATTGATTGAGGATGAATTCCTAGTTCTTAATATATGTTTTGAGTTTTGTTTCAATTACATCTTGAAGTTTTTCACATGATTATCGTTTGTTTTTACTAATAGGAATGTTTATTCATTCATGATTGCTTGATAGATTGTTTAGAGTGCACGCTAAATTGATTTGTTAGTTTAATCTAAATCTAGTATAAGTTAGGGAATAAGTAATCGTTTTGACACTTTACACAAGTAGAAAACACGAGACCTTCGGAGGGATTCCGTGGAGCGATTGTGTGTAAAAACAACGCTAGAAAGTGGACCAAGCGAACCGAGTTTAACTACTAGTACTAAACCTAAATTCATAGATCTTAATGCATTCGGGAATTACATCTTGTGTTTAACCTCAAGGTGGTTCTTTTGAATAGAATCTGATAACTAAGCGGACTTGTTACTCAGTGAAATAAGGGATTTTGGGGCTAGCTAAGCGGACCTGCTATCCTACTGTTGGTGATAATTTGTGACTAATAACAAGTAGAAAAGAACATAACTTGATTCATTGTTTTAGAACGAAGAAGGATTCCTTGGTCTTATCTCTCTTATTGATTTCAACTTTATCTTTTAATTGCTTTGTTTATTTTCTTTTGCTTTATACATCCCCCTTTTTGTGACAATTTTTACAACTAGAATCTTTGCTCTCGTGGGAACGAACTTGACTTCCATTATATTATTTTTAATTGAGTGGAAATATTAATTAATTTGATTGCACCTACGACACGATCAAATTTTACGCCATGCGGGAGCAATGGATGATTTTAGTTGTTTTTATTTTTCTTTTTGCTTTATTCTTGCTTTGTTGGATTCTATTTTGTATCTAACTTAAGTTTTTGAGAATCTTATTTCAAAGCGTTTCCATGTATGGTGGACAAGAGCAAGCATATTACAACAATCAATACGGTTTTCAACCTCAACATTATGGCAACTTCCAACCATCCTTAGGATACAGACTTTATGGATATTCTCATACATATCAACAACCTTATGACGGGTATGTAAGTGGACAATCACTAGAGGAGGATAGTTATGCTTCTAAATCTATGTGTGATCTCCTTGGTGCAAGGCAACCTAGTTTGAGGGAACTTGAGAGAAGGTTCTATCAATTGATCGATGAAGGCATAGCATCGGATGAAGAAATTCTTGAAGCTAAAAGAACTTTTAAGAATAGAGCGTGAAAAACGTTATATATGGGTTACGATGATGATTTTGAACCTTATGAAAATTATTGTAACAAGGATAAAAAGTTATTCCAACTCCGGATCATAATAACGATCCTTCACCTATTCAAAAGGAGGAGATTGGGTGACTTACCTATTGTTATAAACGGTGTAACACCCTCACAAGAAGATCTTACAATCTATACCGACGAAATCATTTTAGTGAATGGCCCGATTCCGATGATGAGAATGTTGAAGAGATGATGCTAGAGGATGAAACCAAATTGATTAATTTTGTGGAAGACCCAATTGAACTTGCCAATGCTTATAATGATGCCAAAACTTTGGTTAAGGTAGAAAACGACGAAGAATGGTTGCAAGGTTTAATGGAGGACCACAATATACAAGAGGTAAGTAATTCACTTGAATTTTTTAAGGATGAAGAAGATTCTATAATACAAGAAATTGTGCAAGGTTTGTCTAATCCTTTGCATATTGATTCTTCTCCTTACCTCTTATTGGTTTGAATGTATGTGCTTCGAAAGTATTTTTGAATGATTTTGTTTCTAGATATCCACCATTGGAAACACTTGATTCTAACGCTATGCGAGTTTGCCAAGAGGAACACATGGAAATTCCCAAATTTATGTTCTTTATACACTTCCGAGTGTGGACGAGAATAAGTGTGGGGGAAATTTCTATCGAGCGATAATTTCACTATTGTTTTCTTGTGCTAATATTTGTATGGAGTTATTGTTTGCAAAACAGTATTATGGGTGGATCCTCAAATTTTCCGATTGTTGTATATGGGGAGTGAATTCAAGAGCTAAGTCGGGCCGCCGACTTTAAAACAAGCGCTTAATGGGAGTCAACCCATAGGTTTTGTATTTATCCTTTTACTTTTTGTTATTTCTTTTTCTTTTTTCTTATCATGTTAAAATTTCCCACCTTGACTTTACTAGAGGGATTCAATTACATTGAGACAATGTAAGGTTTAAGTGTGGGGGAGTGGTTAAGCATGTATTTAAAAAAATTTACAAAAAATTTACAAAAAAATTCACAAAAAATTTCACAAAAAATTTACAAAAAAATTAAAAAAATTAAAAAAAAAAAAGTTTTACATAAAACTCCAACTTTAAAGATTTTAGAGTCACTAGCATACTTCTAGGTATGTTTACATAGAGATTTTGACCGATATAATTGAACTTGGAAATGATAGAGAACTACATTCGGATTTCTTGTTTGTTAGAGTGTTAAATAATGGATTTAATCATGCCGGTGATGCGAATTTGGTGCAGGGAGAAATGCGTTATTAGAGTTGCCGATCAATCATTAGTGGAGACTACCCGTATTCATATCATGCGAGGCACCTACCAGAATTTTTTCCATCTACTAAAGAGCTTTCTTTTGAGTGTGTGTCACCGTACGTAAATTCTGGGTAGAATGGTGAGCTACCCAACCTCCCACCAATAGAAGCACTACTCTTTGATCTCTGAGTGCTAGTTTTGTCAATCATGAGGGTGACGTCTATAGATGAAAGCTTCCTTCTTGTAGTTCGATTTGGTAGCTAGCACCATTCTCTCTCTCGACAACAACAAATCCATAGAAACACTCTCATCATCAACAAAGGAGCGACATCAAAATCTACAAGGAAAGTTGAAAAGTTTAAGGTTTACAAGCAAACGGAACGAGAAAAAGAGCAAATTTCAAATACAAGTAAAGCAACATATAAAGAGCGATTTTTTTACATATATGTCGAGACTTACAATACAATGAGGTAATTTTATATTCAAGTATGAAGACTTATTTATAAAAGCGAAGAAAATTAAAAGGTGAGAATTTGAAGTTTATGATTTCGAGACGATACAAGTTGTGAAGAATCAAGCGGTAAAATACTTCTCCCACGGCCATGGTTTACTTTTTTGTATTTTATTTCTTTTGTTTTCAATTCTAAACTGATATAGCTCGCTCCTAGTGCAAAATTTCCAATCCATCCATTCTGTTTTAGCTACAATATTCGAAGCGTAGGTAGAATATAAGCTACTTGGATTCTTTATAGTAAATCTTGACAGTTTTAGTAATGTAGCAGCAAGAAGAAAATGACTTTACCTTCGTAGGTGGAGCGTAGAATATATGTATGATAACAACGATCCACCAACAGCAAGGTAAAAAATGGTAGGAAAATTATGCCCTGCCTACAAAGAGATGGAATGTAAGATTAGTCAATTATTACAGCTCCCGTTTTTCGCCGTTTTTGTTTTTTTATTTTATTTTATTAGGGTTTCAGTTTTTCGCCATTCTTTCACACGGTTTTTCATCTTTTCGATTAGGATTGTCTTCAGTTTTTATGGCAATATCCACTAGAGCTTCCTCTTCTCGGCGATTATCGGCAGCAACTCAATCCACTCAGGGGTTTTCGATCCCATCTTCATCACCCACTTCAGAAGAGAATGTTGTTAGCAACAGTTCTTGTCACTGCCCCTATAAGAGTCTTGATGGCTGTCAGGATGGCGTTAATGGCAGGGGATATGCCAAAGGGTCTTTTTTGAAGCATCTACATGATCGACATTTATCTTCTGAGGATAAAATAACAAACTGGGCAGGGAGATGATTGCTAAGAATCCACATATATCACGCCTGGGAGAAACTTAGTTTGTTAAAATGTGGTTGTGCTGTCGCTTGTATGCATCTTCACGCTTGGAAGATGCCATGTAAGGGCCGTGAAGGGGTGGTTCATGGAGACATCGTCGCAGGGCCAATCAATGGTTTAGCCGCAGATTTTCTTATTCACGGTGTCGACAAACCGGTTGAGGTTAGTGCTGAAGCTTTGAACCTTCTATCTGTGAGTTTTCTATGGAGAATACTTCTCCTTTGGATACTACAAGGGGCCCACCACGGACTCGTCGAATGCTATTCTTCAAAGGCGCTACTTTACTACCGTAACTTGTATTCCACACCAATGTAGACTTGCCTTTTCAAGGGAGCTAAAGATTTGTTTGGACAGAATAATTTGCAGTCCTGGTAGCTTGATGGCATGGTTGCATTTAATTCTTCTTCCAATTTGTACTCTAAATCTGTTCAGACCTAGGAACTCAGGGGAAGCAAAGTCAGCAAATGGAGGAGGTTGCAAAGCTGCGCCATCAACCATGAAATTTTGTAGCTTGGAAGGAGCCGGTGGTTGCTCGCCTTTGGTACGTAAATTGTTGCGTCAGCCTGCAGTTCACGGAAGGTCAGGGAAAGCAGAATCGAAGAAGCAAGTCACTGCTAACATGACGGCTTGTCGGAAGAAGATTGCTTGCGGCCATTTTTCTGCAGCAATACGGGTATTGTCCTCATCTGGAGTAGCTCCACGCAGTGAGCAAACTTATCTTGACCTACAAGACAAACATCCTCACGCGTCCCCCCCTGACATTCCAGATGTTGATATTATGACTGATCCAATCACGGTAGACTCTCGTGCTGTGTTGGGGGCCATCAAAAGCTTCCCAAAGGGTACGTCGTGCGGTCGTGATGGCCTTCGTGCTTAGCATTTGGTTGATGTGATGAGTGAGCTGGGCAAAGAAGAGTGGCGACAATTTACTCGCTGATCACGGGGTTGTCAACCTTTGGTTTGGGAAGTGCCCCGAATCTCTTGGTGAGTTCATTGCAAGTGCGCCCTTAACTCCTTTACTCAAACCAGCAGGTGGTATTCGCCCATTGCCGGGCACGGTTTATGAGATTGGTTTCGAAAGTGGCTTTTTTTCGGTTGGAAAGGACATGAGTTCTTACTTAGGCGATTACCAATTTGGAGTCGGAGTGCCTCAAGCAGGGAGAGAGCATTTTACATGTCAGAAACCGCCATCGAGATGAAAGGGCAACAGACAAGATGTCAATGTTGCTCATTGACTTTTCTAATGCTTTTAATATGGTGAGGATCTCAACTCATCAAGGAGGTTCTGTCTACATTGTCCAGGTATTTCTGCTGGGTAGAGTTTTGTTACTTACATCCCGCTAAGCTCTATTATGACCAATATATCTTGTCATCCTCACTTGGGGTTCAACAAGGAGACCCTCTCTCGGTCCCTTGCTTTGCGCCGACACTCACCCTCTTGTGAAGTCTATTGCTTCAATGCAAACTTGATTTACAGGCGGGTACCTTGATGATGGGACTATTATTGGTGATACTTTAGAGGTAGCCAAGGCCTTGAACATAATAGAAAGAGAGGGCCGGTTAGAGGGTTGCATCTTTAATGTGAAGAAAACTCAAGTCTTTGGCCTTCTATCGATCCGAGATGCTTAGCCGATGGGGTCTTTCCTCATGACATTGGTAGACCTACTAATGGTGTTAAACTTTAGGTGGTCCTAAGGAGTTTGGATTTGAACTTCATTAGCTTAAGCATGTTGTTGACCAGGTGAATAAGACTGCTCTAACCGATGGATGCAATAAAAGCTCAAGGACCTCAAAGTGAGATGCTATTACTTCGCAATTGTAACGGGGTATCTAGATTATATTTTGCAATACGAACTACCAATTCAAAGAGCCTTGCAACCAAATTCTCCGAGCTTTTGATGACCATCTACTTAAGTATCCGAGATTACTCCATTACTGGTGATGGTGAGGATTTGGCCCTTTACAATGAGGTTGGCTACCTTTGCCTATCAAAGACGGCGGTCTAGGCATTTATACCATGGCCGATACCTCGTAATTATCATACCTCGCTTCTCGTTGTCGACAGCCATAAGTGTAAGATTATCCTTGGCAACTTATCCTCATCGCATAAAATGTTCTCGCTCATCAAAGTGGCTCTAACTTTATTCGTGCATGTGGATTACCTCCTTCATCGCAAGGCCGACGACACCGCCCCCATCCATGCACTCCTTGGCGCTACTTATTTTGATGCGCTTAAGAAGCAAATCCTGGCACTCATTTTTCTATGTCTGCAAGAGATTCTATTCTCAGGCAAAGGTAACCAAGTCAAACACGCCAGATTATTTATTAGCAAGACTTATCGTTGGCTTAATCAATGCCTGGGCCTAGACAGCCGGGTCAAGTATGTTATCGTCTTGGTATTCCATTGTTTGTTGAGAATGGTTTATGCACAAGTTGTAACAAATCTATGGATATCTTTGGGGACCATGCGCCTTCATTGTGCTAAATAATGTTGGGAAGTAAGTTCCACATGATCTTGTTCGTGATGTTACAATGGATATTTGCTACAAAGTCTGGTGTACCGCTAAAGCGTAAGGAAGCCAATCTTGGTATTCTCGGCGATGATGGCAAAGATTTAAGGCCTCGCCGATATCCTTGTTCTCAATCGGGAGAATGGGAAAGATGTATGCATGGATGTCACTGAGTCTCCCTTTCACCGCGATGGTATTCTGCCTTTGTCCCCTAAAGGCTATTTCCAACGCGCTTTCAAGAAAACGCACTAAATATTTGGACAAGTGTACTTCCTTGGATTTGGTCTGGGCATCTTGGCGTTCACCACTCTGGGGGAGCTTGGCGAAGACACTTTGACTTTCTTCAAGCGTTTGAAGAATTGCTTAATTAGTAACGATGCTAGTAGTGGTTTTGGTAGTTTTATCTTCCATAGACTAGGTGTTGCTATTCAGAGAGGAGTGGGAGCCCAGCTTGTTGCTAGGCTGCCGATTGGGAGCTTTGTTTGAGTATTATGACTAGTTATTCTAAAAAAAAAAAAAAAAAAAAAAAAAAAAGAAATAATTTTTTTTTATTTATTTAATAAGCCGTGGGGAAGGAAAATCTATAAGGAAGTTTCAAGCGGCAAGGATTTTTAAGGTAAAAGAGTTACAAATTGTCAAGGATCTATGAAATTCGAGAGTTTATCATCAAAAGTGAAGCCGAAGCCGAAGACCAAGACGTTTCTATTGGATGCCGTGAGAGTGGTGTTATCATAATTGGCGATCGGATGTGAAGGTGAGTAAGTAATCTCATCCTCAATAATAGTGGTTGATTTCTTTTCTTAGAGATCGTTAGAAAAATGGTTTTTCAAAATATTAAAAGATGTGGGTTTTTAAAAAATATTTTCGGAAGTTGTCCTTCCCACCATTCAACGTGTTGCAGAATTTTCTCTTCATTCCTACCTGCACACATGTGAGAACCATTAAAAGCCGTCTTTTTGAGTGCAATTATCATAAAATCCTTTTGGTGAGGCAGAAGTCGAGGCGAAATGCTTATTGATCGTTTCTCAAACACGCGTTTCTCATTATGGTGTGGTTATTTCTCACTCAAAATTTAAGAATGAGAATATGTTCTTTAGTATTTCTAACTTCTTATTACTAGCATGCGTAAACTTCCCATGTCCTCATAGCTTTTGGATGCTTGTGACGCTTTGAACGCTTTGAAGTTGTGAGTTTTAGTTTGATTTGCTCGAGGACTAGCAAAGTCTAAGTGTGGGGAATTTGATAGGGGTGTAGAATACATCCTATTTACTATCTATTGTTTATGCTTTCTTTGCTATTTTTCTTGTAAATTATGTATTTTATGCTTGTTTTGAGTTTTATAGCTACTATGGAGTCGCATGGACAAAAGAAAAGAAATCATCCAATTTGAGCCAAAAGGGCAAATTGTCATTTCTGGGCAACACTATCCGGGAGCCCACCAAGGTTAAGGGGCAACTCTCTTTGGAGGAGTACTGGGGCCAGGGCCGTAGAGGTTAAGGGGGTTTCCAAGTAGGATGGCCCTTATCTAATAAGAAGGGTGGTCCTTATCACTGGGGTGCAAATATCCACCCAAATACATATACCCTAAAAACGCCGAGAATATCATCTTCTCTTTTTTCTCTTTCACCCTCAAGCTGAAACCGAGATGAGAGATTGGGAAATTATGCAAAAAGATGAGTAATCAAGCAAATCATGGTTGGAAGTCAGAACTGGGTTTCGTGGACAATTGAAGCTGAGCTGTTAGTGATAGAGATAAGGGTTCGTGTTGGTGCTGTTGAATCGAAGATGGTGGAGTTGATGAATTCGATAGAGATTGATGAGCAGATGAGTACACTGTGTTGTCGTCGATCGGAGTCATATTGATGGTGATGAATTCCGAGAGATTGAAGCCGGGTGGTACTTTTGAGATGAATCGAGATCGATTAGGAATGAGGGATGAGGCGTTGCTGCTCTCTGAGTTGATGAGAAGGAACCGATGGAGCTTCCATTAGATTCAAGCTGGGTTTGTGAGTGGACTCGAAGAACAGTTGATGTCGCTGATGGTGGTTGTGGTTGGTGGTATTGTTGAAAATGGCAGTAAGGGTTTGGTGGTGATGCCGACTGAAGCTGTGAGATTGTTGAATCGAGAAATTGAAGCTGAAATCGGTGATTGTTTCTATCGATTGGAATGAATTTCTTCTACTATAGATGAAGTAGACAAGATGGGTTTGCTTTTTGAATACGTGGATGATACGGAGAAAGGATTCGATCCAGATTGAAGAAATTGGCAGAGTTAGTTTGGTATCATTGAAGTTACAAATGATGGAAGTCAAGACGATTTGTTTGATTGAGTATATGTCTTGCATCAAGAAACAGAAGATGGAAGTGGTGGTGTCACTGTTGGCAAGAAGTGAAGCCGTTGAATTGCTTTTAGATGTGTGCTAGATTTCTAACAGGTGAAGAAAGATCGCCTGAAATTTGGCCTCGGGAATGTCGGAAAACAAATGCACTCGCCTAAATTTCTTTCAAGGAGTCAACCTGGCGATGACCGATCCATACGAGTCGAGCGACTCAACTCACCCTGCAGAAGACCAACACCGGAGTTGGGAGCTGACCAGTGACTCGACTCATTCCTTTGCCTCGACCGTTGATCGACGGTTGACCTGCTTGACCGTTAGTCCTAACGGTGGACTCGACGACTATTCGGCTAACGGAGAAGAATCGTGTGGCCGGGCGACTGACGGGATTCCGGCCAAATTCCGCCATAATACCAGTTTTCCTGGCGCAGCCAAAAATTCCACTTTCTATGGACTTCTCTCATGGGTGTGAAGACTTGGACTAGGAATTGGATAGAGAATTGGGCTCAAATTGAAAGAGAAGATGGAAGATGAGAAAGGCTTGATTTGGAAATTGAATTGCTAAAGGAAAAAGATTCTATTCCTTGGAAGATTTGAGAATATTGAAGCCTATAAATAGAGAAGTTCTACATCTTTTTACACACCTCTCTACACACACAACACTTGTGTTTTTGCTTTCAATTCTTCTTCTTAATTATTTGTGTGAACTTGAAAATTTCTCCCTTTAATTATTTTGTGTGAATTTCAAAAACATGAGTAGCTAATTTTATTATTGATTGAGGATGAATTCCTAGTTCTTAATATATGTTTTGAGTTTTGTTTCAATTCTATCTTGAAGTTTTTCACATGATTATCGCTTGTTTTTACTAATAGGAATGTTTATTCATTCATGATTGATTGATAGATTGTTTAGAGTGCACGCTAAATTGATTTGTTAGTTTAATGTAAATCTAGTATAAGTTAGGGAATAAGTAATCGTTTCGACACTTTACACAAGTAGAAAAACACGAGACCTTGCGGAGGGATTCCGTGGGAGCGATTGTGTATAAAAACAACGCTAGAAAGTGGACCAAGCGAACCGAGTTTAACTACTAGTACTAAACCTAAATTCAGATCTTAATGCATTCGGGAATTACATCTTGTAAGCGAACCTCAAGGTGGTTCTTTTGAATAGAATCTGATAACTAAGCGGACTTGTTACCAGCTGAAATAAGGGATTTTGGGGCTAGCTAAGCGGACCTCGCTATCCTACTTCGCTTGGTGATAATTTGTGACTAATAACAAGTAGAAAAGAACATAACTTGATTCATTGTTTCGTAACGAAGAAGGATTCCTTGGTCTTTGTCTTTATTGATTTCAACTTTATCTTTTAATTGCTTTGTTTATTTTCTTTTGCTTTATACATCCCCCCTTTTTGTGACAATTTTTACAACTAGAATCTCTTGCTCCTCGTGGGAACGAACTTGACTTCCATTATATTATTTTTAATTGAGTGGAAATATTAATTAATTTGATTGCACCTACGACACGCATCAGAATACGGGTAGTCTCCACTAATGATTGATCAGCAACTCTAATAATGCACTTCTCCCTGCACCAAATTCGCATCACCGGCATGATTAAATCCATTATTTAACACTCTAACAAGCAAGAAATCCGAATGTAATTCTCTAACATTTC
>JAJJWW010003830.1:0-54250 GCA_023531295.1 Papaver armeniacum | reverse complement strand
ACATGTGAGTTAGATTTAGATAGGGCTGCACATGGGCGGGTATATAGGCGGGTATAAGCTCAAACCAACCTCGCACCCACAGTGCCGCGGGTTTTTTTTTTTTCATAACCAACCCCAAGCACCCACAAACATCGGCGGGTTTTGTTACCCACCCACTGCGGGTAGGGCGGGTTTGGGTTTTAACCCGCTTAAACCTTTAATAATTAGATATAATCCAAAAATTAGATATACCGATCGGGAGGAGGAGGAGTTCGCTATAATCTCGCTTGCACCATTGAAATTTTCAAGATTACAATCCATGGAGTCCGCTTTAATATATTTCATGACGCGTACAAAATTATAGTGATAGCAAATCGAATACGCTTCTATTTTATTTTTGATGGTAAAGAAATCTCTGGCGAATGTTAAGAAGGCCACTCTTAAATTGGCACCTCTATGGATATGTTCACACACAAGACACCAACAACCATTGAAAACCTGAAGTCTCTCGGAGAAAGGTACAAAAGAGGTGGTCTAGGAGCGAGCCGAACTTCTCAAGGCCGATGAAGGATTAGTCGTAATCAACGGTGTATATTGAGCGGGTTTTCAAGTGGTATGGCGGGTATGACCTAAAACCAACCTCGCACCCACGTACAACGGTTTTTTTTTTCTTAACCAACCCCGCACCCACAACGGGCGGGTATGGACAAAAAAACCACATTTAGCGGGTACGGGCGGGTATGGGTATCGTGGGTGGGTCTTGTGCAGCCCTAGATTTAGATGTGATGAGTTGGATTTAGATGACCAAGATCATGAGTCAGATGAGTCAGAAAATACAAAACAACCTTAGAATAGTTAGATTTAGATTTTGAATCCGATTCGCTTATGAGTACTTAATTTATACAACACGTAGCTAATCGATATTGTACGTCTCAAACATCTAAGAGCAAACCCAATAGAGGGTGAAAATATTATTTTTGAATGACACCTAGGATTTAGACCTCCATTTAGCATAAATGATCTCCAATAGTTAGTTCTTACAAATTAAGAGGTATCGAATGCTATATATATGAAGATGTTAAAGAAAGTTTTAACTACCCCTTTGAACAAACTTTAACTCATTCTTTTTCATAAATTTTATTTTGAAAAATTAACATTTAATACATAATCATTTTTTTTTTCTTTTAATGTTTATCTAAATCTAAAATACATGGTACATATCTAAATCTAAAATACATGGTACAACCTTGACTGCTAGAGATGAGTTTTTTTTTTAAAAGTCTTATTTAAGCACACATGAAATCCCCAACAACTATAGGTCTAATAATGATCTCTACTTTGGATTTTTTGACCTATTATAGAGATGCTATCACTAATCGCCATTGTTCAAATTTTTTTTTTTTTTTTTTATTGTTCTGATTGTTAAATTTTTCCGACTGATACCAAAGTATTGATGGGCTTGAATATCCCAATTCTTTTTTTAAAACGATTTTTTGGGCACTACTCAAAAATGGAGACTACTCTTCAATTTTTTGGGTGGATATTAGAAGTAATAATGAGTCACCCCTATCTAAGTTTTTTTTAATACCAAACTTACCCTTGGTAATTATATTAGTTAGTGTAATGATTAATTAGTGTTAGTTGGGTGTTTTTAAAAGAATAATTTTTGAGATGGTTGATTTTGAAATGAGGGTTTTGGGTACTTAGGTATACTTCAAATTTAGTTAATGTTGCTTGAAGTGGCAAAAACTTTTGAAAAAATGAAAAATTTGTAAACTGATTTCGACCATGGAAATAAAGTTCGTCTACGACATCTGAAGAACATGTAGCCGAACTCATCTGCAAGTGTTGTTCGGCTAATGGTTCTGAAGACGTACACAGGTAGCCGTACTCAGCTTTAATGGAGTTTTTGCTTTCAGAGAAAAGTTCGCCTAAGAAAAAAAAAGTTGCAACGTAACCGAACTAAAAGTTCGGTTGGGAAAAAAAAATCGACGTAACCGAACTCAATATATAGGTTTTCAGAGAAAAGTCCGGTTAGGAGAAAAAAATTGCAACGTAACCGAGCTAAAAGTTCGGCTAGAAAAAAAAGGACAAAAAGTTGCGACGTAACCGAACTAAAACTTCGGCTGGGAAAAAAAAATTGCGAGGTAACCGAACTTTTCTCTAAAATAAAAAAACTTCATTAAAGTTGAGTTCGGCTAGTTCGACAAACTGTTTCACATAATTCCTAGCCGAACCTCTCTCTGCAACTTCCATTTTCAACTCATTTTGATGATTATTACTCATTTTTTCAACCAAGTAATGGGTTTGTGGAATTTTTTTTGAATCGAGACGATGAAGCGGAAAGAAGAGAAGAAAATGAACCCTCTAATAATAACGGATTTGTGAAAAATTAAAAGTAATGGATTTGTTATAATTTTGATTTTGTTAATGATTTAGATTAGGTTTTATATATATATATATATATATATATATATATATATATATATGTTGTGTGTGTATATTTATTAGATTAGTTTTAATTTTAATTAGGTTAAGGATAGGTTAGTCATTTCCACACTTTAGGACACCCCTTATAAGTATAGGGTAGACATTCCAATCACAAAGTAGTCTCTCTCCATTTTTGAGTAGTCCCCGAAAAAATCGTTTTTAAAAAAAGAAGAAAAGTCGGGAATCAGCTGGGCCAGGTGTGCAACTACACACCCATATGGGCTTGATTACCTTGCCGAGATAGATGGAAAAAAAAACACCGAGTTTGTTCTACCTGAGGTTTGGACGATCACTATGGTTTGATTATGGTTCCACCAATTTGAGATTTTCCTATGAACTTCAGTTAAAGCAAAAACGTTAACGTAAACCAAGACTATTACTGTTTGTTTTCTTGAGCAGACAAAACAAACAAGTGAACATGGACACTAAGTAAGAAGAAATTTTTAAAATGATTGTAAATTGGAAATCATTGTGGACTGGCCCTTCGCTGGCATTATTATATTTTTATATCTAGTTGAGAAGTCATTATCCTTATTTTTGGCATTAGGTAGCCAAATCCATGGTTAGTATATTGCATACACAGAGCGCTAGTAGGACATTTGTGATCACAATCCTAGATCAGTCTGCTGACAAAGAAAATCTGCAAGAATGGAGAGAGTGCTTTACGAGATCACATTAGGTGCCTTGAACAATTAATGTTGGGAGTCTGACAGAGCTTGGTTGGAAGATGGTGGAGTTTCCATTGGATCCGCCGCTGGCAAAAATGCTTCTAAACTGAGGAGAGCTTGGATGCTTAAACGAGCTTGGACAAAAGATCGTGCCGAGGAAAGTGATGCAGCTAGAGAGAAGTTTTTTGTGCCCGAGTCTGATCACCTGACTTTGCTCAACGTATACCAGCAGTGGAAAATCCCAGTAACCACGTGAGGTCTGGATTGGGATGTCGTGTGCAAGGTTATACGCCCTTGCTACTTCCACAATGCTGCGAGACTGAAGGGGATTGGTGGGTATGTTAATTGCAGTGGTTAGCAGAGATGGGTCCAAAGTTTTAAAAATGAACAAAATACAAAAGAGGAAATGGCAGAAGAAAGAAAGTTGATGATGACGGAAATTTAAAGATCTTAATCCTCATTAATGTTAAGAGTTATGCTGTCAATTTCTTTTGTATTAAATTTACAAATTTCAACTTTGATTATTGTTATTAAATTTCAACTGTTTTTGATGACATGGACGAATCTACATTCAGCTATAAAAAGGAGGACTCAGATTAGCTACACTGTAGAATTAACTTGAACAATCGAGCAGCAATGAGCAATATGTTTTCGCGTCTGGTGTTTAGTTGTATGCTGTTGCTCATCATTTCAGCCTGCAGCCAGGTAACCCCCAAAACTTCCAGTATAAACTTGTACTATCTTTAGAATCAGAAAATCTTCCGACATTCTATTTTTAGTATTTGGTTTCAGTATCTATTTTCATTTTCTTTGGAGTATGTATTAATTTATGTCTATGACAGGTAGAAGGAGGCTCACTAGAGCCGGCCTCGGCACCTTATAACGAGGACATGCCAGGACGCTTGTTTGCACCATCACATGGGAGTGCAACTAAACTTGCTGCATTCTGGAAGAACTTTATTTTTGTTCTCGTAGGAATCGTAGCTTTCGTGATTGTCGCTGCTGGTGCTGGTACACTATACAAACTCACTCGGGCTGAAAAAATACCAGTTATAAACACACCCCCGGAGACATCGCCGAGGGTGTCTCCATGGGCATCACCTCCAAGACCAAGAGACCAGATCTCTATTGAGATGTCAGTTTTATCACCTGAGCAATGTGTTTAGAGAGATATGGGAGTGAAAATATGAGTCAGTTATCATAAGGGTGGACTTCTTGGCCCATTATATCGCTAGATGTGTGCGGAAGAGATTAAAGAAAATAAATTTATATACTTTATTTTGTTTTATGAGCTCATCTTTTTAGTGTGTGCTGCATCTTTTTATTTTCCCCTTAGGCCTCTTCCTATGGGTATGCCAAACACTGATATTTGGCATATATGCACCCACTATGGGTATGCCAAACTGCCAAACTCATATGCCAATATGTTATTTCAAGCATATAGGCATAGGAGACAGAGTTTCCATCGAGCGATAGAGATTCTATCGCTTCGCAGCGACAGAGACTCTATCGTGGCGATATTCTCTTTATCTCCAAATGATATTCACTTTATCTCCGAGTAATTCCAAATGATATTCACTTTATCTCCAAGTAATTTTATATATATATAAATTATCCTTCTCTCCTACTTTTTCATTATTCTAATATATTTTTATATTTTAAGGGTCCCACTAAATATATTATAACACTAAAACTTTTATAAATACCCCACCACACAAACACAAATATATTTTTTATTCATTAGGGTCCACCCAACACAATTAAATATATGTTTTTAATCAAGTTTGGCATATCTACCATAGTGGGGAAACTCATTTGCCATGCCACCTGGCATGCCAAACTACATTTTTTTGCCATACCCATAGGAAGAGGCCTTAGAAGTCATTTCCATTAAGAAGAAATTTTGTGGTCTGAGTTTCTTTTCTGTGTTCGTGTAAATTAGTTTGTCTTGCTTCTTATCAGAATCCTTAATTTGTTGACTCTATTTTAAAGTAATAGCCTAATTGTCTCTATCTGTGGAGTAATCCTTTTTGCATGTGATATTTTTTTATCTGTGTGTCATTTCTTTTTCTAGTTTGAGAATTCTGTTTGTGTTTTCAACCTTTTTAGTGTGGTTATCAGTTTAGTCTCATGAAATTACTTATGACATGTATCCTGTACATCCTAGACAGCTAGTTGCTGCATAAGTTTTCTACTCAAACAGTTGTGCATTGTGATTAGATATCGAGAACCTCTAAAAAGATCAGTTGTTTCTCATTGTGTTAGCTAGTATTTCGTGTTACATTAGCTTAGCTTAATTCATCTTTTTATTTAATTCTGTGACCATGGCTCAACTAAAATTTTGGATTCTGAGACCCAACAGTATTAAGACAGTCTTTTAGCATTAATTTTCAAAAAGTAGCTTGCAAATTAGTACCATATCAAGATGTGAAAGTAAGATCCAATGATTTTAACACTTAGCCAAGATGATCTAATGATTTTAAACACTTAGCCAAGATGATACTTACCACAATATATATCATACGCACGAATGCATATTTTTTGTGCATGTCTTGGTCCAAAATTGCATGTTATTATGTGCACCCGTTAAAACTGTATGGTCGGGATCATAGTCAAAAGATGAGACATAATCCAAAACCTTGTAATCCGTTATGTGGAACCTGTGCGTACAAATTAAATTTTTTATTTTCTTCTGATATTAAGAGTATTTCGATTCCTACTTGGAAGACGGGGAATGTTTAAGGTACCGTCGTTAAAACTTATTCATTTTTTTAATGAATTTTTGGTGGATTTCCTTGGCCTAGCTACGGATAGAATTCAAATTACTTATAACTTGTGGAATTACATTAGTCACCGTACTTTTGTTTAATATGACAGCAAGTGCTAAGATTTTATCACTTGGACAAACAAATATCTTGGATTCGGCTCATATTCTTGGTTGTTGATATACCTTTCATTTGAGTACCTATAGTCTGTATGCGCATGTCGGTTAACATGTATACATGTGAGTACTACGTACATAAGGAAATCATGACTCACTTTTGAGCATAAAGATTTGTACCTCAATCCGTTTATAAAATTGTAATCCGATCTTAAAATATTTATATAGTTTTATGCGCTTATATATGCTTGGCCCAATCAGATAGTGTGTGAATAATAACAATTAGCCTAATACAATGACTTATATAGAAAAAAAAAGTTTGTTTAAAGAGAGGGCGAAAAACGTGGCGTATGATGGAATGACGCAAACAGGAAAGGCAGCTACACCTCTTTTTCTATGCACCAACCATTCAAGCTGCATCACTAGAGGTGTAAATTGGGCTGTGCCAGCACGAGCACAAATGACAAGACAAAGACGCTAAAATGTGAGCACAACCACCCGAAGACCGTGATTTAGCCTGAAAGACGGCAAAGACGTTTGTTAAATGGGGCGTCTTTGGTTTGACTAATTGGCACAAAGAGCACAAAGACAAAGACGCTGCACGGATAAGCACGGGTCTGAGCCCAAAGACAGCACGTTAAGAGAGCACGTCATAACATGTACAAATACACCATATAACAAGGCATAATACATCACATCTTTTGTATATTTCACAAAAAAGTCAATATTCTAGCTAGTTTTTAACATTTTATGTTGGGTTATTTATAACAACACATATAATACCTTAATATTTAGAAAATATGTTTCAATATCATTGTTATAATGTCGTCACCTATATTTAACTAGAACATTAATTTGCATGACAATAATCCAATTTTATATTTGATGGGTTATTTCTTTTTATTGAATAAACTTGTTAATTTTACTTGAAATAATTTCAAATGATATGTTGTATAATTAAATTCTCAGATAATGTCCGACTTAATATATACATTAAGTGATTTCAAATTATTTATAACACGTGTGCAAAGCACGGACAAAGACGGGCACGTTTATTCGTGTCACATTGTGCAGTGAGGCTATCTTTGTGCCTAGCTTTTGACTAGTAAAGCACGAGACGGCACAAAGACGTTTAAATCGTTGGCACAAAGACAAGACCAAGACATGGCACGTGAAGCACGCGACTGCAGTGCTCGGCCATCTTTGTAGCCATACGTTTTACACCTCTATGCATCACATCCTAATTTTATCTTTCTAGATATTCCAGAAAGGTAGCTAACTTTCTAGTAACCTATGTTTAAGTCCAAATCGAGTAAGTTTTTATTTTTCTGGATCAATACAGAGGTAAAACAAAAAGCAAAAACCTTAGATTTGTTGGCAAGGTTGTTGATGGAGGTTAAGGTTAGAAAAAACATATACAGAGAAAAGGTAAGGTTACCATTTACGTTCAATCTGTTTTTATTTGGGTACACCGTTAGAGATAGGCATGTCCGATCAAAAAATCTAGTTAAGGTAAGAACTCGTTTTTATGTGGCTTACACAGTTAGGTCGAGTGGGGCCAATCAAGGTTATAATCGTTAGTCGGGCATAGGAATAATTAAAGGGCCAAGATATAACCTTTATCGCCCAAATCCTGATAAATCTTGACCATCCTTTGTCCATCATAGACACCACCTTTCCTTAGTTAGAGAAGATTCGGGGCTTTGGATTGAAGGCAAGGAAAACTTAGATCATTTGCTTAGGGATCATTTTGCTAAGATCAGTACTACCTCTGGTAGTGGTATTGATCCTATTTTTGACACAATTATCCCTTCTGGTATCTCTGATGAGGAAAATTTAGAACTGATTCAAATTCCTTCAAACGAGGAAATAAAATCTGTGTTGTTTGATATGAATCCTTGGGGCTCCTCGGGCCCGGATGGATATCCTCTGGTTTTTCAGAACACACTGGAATCAGGTAGAAAGTGTTGTTGTTAGCTTTGTTGTAGATTTCTTTCGGATTGGCAAACGAGGTGGTGCTATAAATGACAACTATATCTCTTTGATTTCGAAAATTGAGAATCCTGTTACCCCAGCTGATTTTAGGCCTATTAGTCTCAGCAATGCTTTATATAAACTCATTTGTAAAATTTCAGCCAATCGGCTTAAAAAAGTGTTAGACAAGATTATTTCTCCAAATCAGTCGGCATTTATTCCTAAGAGACAGATAGTGGACAATATTGTGATAGGTCATGAAATTTTACATAGCATGACTAGTAATTCAAAGAAAAAAGGTTATCTTGCTTTGAAACTTGATCTTTCTAAGGCTTTTGATAAAATGGAATGGAATTTTGTTATCCACATGCTTAAAAAATTTGGTTTCAGTCAACAATGGTGTGATCTTATATTTGAATGTATATCCTCTGTTACGTCTATAGTTTTGCTGAATGGTAGTCCCGGTATTCCTTTTAATTCTTCTAGGGGTCTTCGACAAGGTGATCCCTTGTCACCATATTTGTTTATCACTGCATTAGAAGGGTTATCGAGACTATTTGCTCATGCGTAAAGTCACAACATGTTTACTGGTGTTAGAATTAATAAGAACTGTCCTGTAATATCTTATTTGTTGTTCGCGGACGACTGTTTCATTTTTTCTAAAGCTGATTTAAGTCAAGTTAGGAATCTAATGAACATGCTAGATATTTTTAGTGCCTTTTCTGGACAAACTATTAACTATCATTAATCTGGTGTGTCTGGTGTGTATTTTAGCAAACTTGTACATAACAAACATTGTAAGATTCTGGCTAGGATGCTTAAAGTTAGGATGAAAAATACTTAGGGACACCCCTTTTTTTTAATCGAAATAGGGCAATAAATTTTGTACCCCTTTTGGAGAGAGCTTATAAAGCTCTGAATAGCTGGGAGGCTAAATTGTTGTCGCAAGCTGTTAGGACTGTGTTAATCAAATCTTCTTTGTCTGCTTACCCTAGCTATCAAATGCAGTGTATCGAATTTCTTAAGAAAACCTTACAATAACTTGATAACATTCAGAGGGATTTTTGGTGGAATAAGCAAAACCCAAAAATGGGTGTATTACATTAAAGCTTGGAATAGTGTCTGTTGCTCTAAATCTAGGGGTGGTTTAGCATGTTAATTCTAAACTAGATTTTGTGCCCGGTTTTTGTTCTTTTAGCCATTTTTTTGTTAGGTGTCGTGGGGTTTCGCCCCACCCCATCACGATATATTTTTGATTAGTTCGCCTCGCCTCGTCCCGTCCAGATTTGATTTGGTAAAGCTCGGCTTCGGCTTCGATTTTTCTTTTAACCATATTTTTGATTTGATAAAGCTCGTCTTCGGCTTCGGCTCTGCCTCGCATCGCCCCGGCCCAATTTGATTTGGTGTGGCTTGGCTACGCTTCACCCTGTCCCAATGCATTTTTGATTTGGTCTTGTAACCAGATTATTGATTTGGTAAAACTCGGCTTCGCCCCGTCCCGATTTGATTTGGTGTGGCTCGGCTACGCTTCGCCCTGTACCAATGCATTTTGATTTTGGCTTTTAGCCATATTTTTGGTTTGGTAAATCTCGGCTTCGCCTCACCTCACCTCGCCCCGTCCTGATTTGATTTGGTGTGGCTCGGCTACGCTTCTCCCTGTCCTGATGCATTTTTGATTTGGTGTGGCTCAGTTTCGCCTCGTCCGTCACTTAGGAATTTTGATTTGGATGTGACACGTAAAAGCTTATGATGTGTTGAGAACATCACGAATTTGAGACGTAATTAGATGATCTTCATTTATGCAATGTAGAAAAAAGATCCATTAAGCATTAAATATTGGAGAAGAGGTAGAGATTGAACCGAATCATGGGATTTTAGAAGAGATATATGAGAAGACTCACTTTATGGTAAGAAACAATATAATGTATGTACTCTAAAGTTCAGTAGTTCAAAAGCAAAACATAAAAAGGAAATCAAATCCCCAATTATCTTTCGGTGCAAAACCAAAGCTAAGTTATCATCTCTACAGTTATTATCCTCCCTTAGTGTCACTGAAACTCCTAAATGTTCCAGCAAATTTCAATGAAATAGGATCATAAAACCAACAATGTCAATATCTTTTCAGGAACTTGAATTACCTCCTTACACCTCCCCATAGATTTCTTGCTTATGCTTTCCATTGGCCCTCTCATTCATCAAAAATGAAAAAATTTATTAGCCAACGAAATTCATTGAACACAAACAGATGCACAAAATAGAATATTACCTAATATTTAATCTTGTTAGCTCGTCCAATTTCTTTTCTCGTTTGTTCTTTTGGTGCAGACAATACAAAAGAAAAAAAAAAAAAAAAAAAAGGTATTTTAGGGCACGCTTCATGAACTCTCCTAAAGGAATATCTGCAACCGCATGTTCTAGACTTGTAGTATCTCTTTCAAATTTTCTTCATGTAACACAAAAAACAAAGAATTATTTGAGCTGCAGGAATCGGAGATGGGACTTAGGTTTTAAGATAAAAACTGACTGCGGAGTTACCTAGAGTATGCACATTCCAGCAAAGAGATCTCTCGTAAGTAGCTCAGCACCAAATCTTGAGGTTCCATGGAATCCATGATCACCATTTGGAGTCGTAACCTGACCAATTAACCTATTGCAACTATAAAATATATATATGTTTGATTTTCGGCTGGACATGTTCCATGGGATCCATGATCACCATTTGGAGTCGTAACCTGACCAATTAACCTATCATTAGTACAAAACAAGGTTTGGATAAGTTGGCCTTTGTTAGTGGCGGTCAGGATTTGTCCTGCAAAGATAAATCAAGGGCTGTGGTTCTCCTGACCACCCCCTACAACTCGCACGCGTGCCATTAGTTCCAATATTATGAATGAAAAATGAATAATCAAGTTAAGATATGGATTTTCAAAAAATATAACGGGGAGGTTCGAACTCATGACCTATTGTGTCATAAGAGTGGCCTCTAACCGTTGTTCCACCTTGGTTGGAATTGATAGAAAAGATAAGTCAACGGTGGTGGTTTGTTCAACTGAAATATCATAATTGCTTTATTAATTAGTGTTTCACTAAATGCACATAATAAATAATCTATCTATTCATTATAAAGTGTTTTATTGTTTCACTAATTGCTCATAATAAATGGCTAATTATATTTTAATTATAAATGTTTTCTTAATTAATTATAATATGTATTTCTATTAATAAGTAATTTTGATAAATAATATTAATAGACATTTTGGCGACAATGAGTAGTAGAAGAGGTGGAGGCCGAAAGATTAGTGGTGGTTAAGGCGGCGCCAAGCACAATTATATTTATTTTTGTTCTTTTATCATAAAATGGATACGAAGTCCATTTTTCACATGTATCCAACTTGCCAAGAGTTTTTTCTCCCTCTTTCCTTAAAATCATGGCTTCGCCCCCTGGTTTGTTGTGGAAGAAGTAGTGACGGTGAGTCTTTGGTGAGTAGTGATGGACAATATTAATCTTATGTTGTCGTTACAACATCGATAACATCGTAGTGTGGAAGATGTGGTTGGTTGTTTTTAACACTTTTGATAAAGGAAGGTACCATATATTTCCTCCGGATGATATCATACAAGATAATATTTTCGGATCGTAGTTGGATCACCCAAATGGTATCCCCGTTATCTTTGGTACTATATCGTATAAATCATGATTTTTAATGTTAAAATAAAATTGATTGCAATACAAAAAAGAAAATATTATACGAAAAAATATAATGAAACAATTAATTGACCACATTTTGTTCAATCTAAACCTCATACATGGCGTTTCTGACTGAAAATTAGAATTACGTCCAACAACCTACATGGGGTGGGCGGCAGTGATGGTGGCAGTGGTGGAGTCAAAAATTGACATTGAGGAGGCCTTTTAAAAAAAAAAAAAAACATGTAAACTTTGGTGGACTAAACCATAAATATATATGGACAAAGTACTATTTATAAAATAAACTAAAAAATTCATGTAGTTATTAAAAATTTAAGGGGTTGGAGCTAGGTTAGTCAACCCTTGATTAATGTACTAATTGTTCAGAATGATTAATTATATTTCTATTATAAATGTCTAACATAAATATATAATTTTATTAATAAATAATTGTACTAAAAACTATATTAATTCTAATGGTGGTGGTGGAAGTAGGGTTAGTATAAACGGTGGCGGGTGTTTGTGAATGGTGGAGGCGGTAACATTACTATTGGTGGAAGAAACAATGGCGGTGGATGGTTTTTATGGTGGTGGGTGTTGGTAATAGTAGTGGATAATAATAGTTTTTGATTTTCAGTGAGTTTTATTGACCGAGTAAAAAAAAAATCTTCACAAAACATGCAACATTGTATTGTGAAAGATGTAATTGGTTATTTTTAGCACCATTGATAAGGACAAAAATCAAATATTTCGAGGATGATACCGGAACGTATAAGACAATATGATCATGACTGTTGGATCACCGAAACGGTATCCGTATTATATAAAGGCAATTGGTGTGCCTGCGTAAGAGAACATTATCGCTCTCTCAAGTACTATTACATATTTTTTTTCCTGAAAGACCATCAATGTCGAGTTGTTTCGCGACAACTACCTACAAAGACAACAACTGTTTGAAAATATTTGTTTGTTCATCAAAATCATCATAAAAAACTCTAAATCATAAATCTAAATTTCGCCTCCGATGTTTATAGAATATTTTTTATATTTTACATTCTCAAATCATGCGATCTGTTGATTACAAATCAACAATAACAAATTACGGATCAATATGTATAGGTTTCATTCACTAGGTTAGAAGGTAGAGTAGATACAGATGGGTAGATGATACAAAGCAGAACATGACTGAGAATACTTCAATAATTTGGTCAAGAAATAAGGTCAAAAAATTTAAGATTAACTTTCTATAGGACTAATTAGATCGGCTTCGATAGAGCCGACTAAAATATGGATTAATAATAATTTCCACGTAAGACAATTTCAAAACATAGTTTGGCTAACTCTGCCTATGTAAAGAGTGGTCAAGATTTTTCCTTCCTCAATTGCTATGTTATGTGAGAAGAAGGTGATATCTAAGATTGAGGTACAATTCAAATCCATTAGATTCATACCATTTACAACTGGACGCCTTGAAAAAAATTGACGTGTTGTTATTATTATTACAGGTAAGGGATACACTGACCACACTTGCGCAAATAGCTCACTTCGCAAATGATTGGTGTTGCATGTACTGTCTAGAATGCAACGATGAATTTGAGAAAACAAGGCACCGTAGCGTTGTCCTAGTATTTTGGATATAGTAACTTAGACCCGATGAAATACTTATGTTTTTTTTTTTTTTTTTTAGTTTTTCCACAATCTATTTATTTAAGAAAAATGAACATTGCAAATACATAACATCAACAAAAATTAGACAAATTGCGTTTGATAATAATGGCTACCGATGGTCCGGAAACGGAAAAAGAAAGGAATTGTTGTAGAAGAATTGTTGGGATATACGATGGATTACTTGATACGAATGAAAGAGGTATAACTATTTTGATTCTGAAATCACATAAAGTTCACAGTAGAAGATGACATCAAGTTTAAAGTTAGTAACAAACATAATATGGCTAACTAAAATGTTAAAAACAAACGGGATATATAAACTTAGAAAGTCGTGGGACTTGAAGAGACCAATTTTGAAAACTACAATCTTAGAAAGCAACGATCCACAATACCATAATTTTTTTTATAAATATTCAATGTAGAAGATGTCAACTTTTGGTAAAGGATCTATTGACAACCTATAAATTTGAAATAGGATCAGGGAGTACAATATGTGTTCAAGGTTCTTTACGAGGTAATGTGTCGCCAGATTGTATTCCAAGTGAAGGTAGGAACATATGGAAGTAACAAAATGTCCAAGACTTTTGAAGTTACCAAAGCCTTCGTTAAGACGAACTGTTGGGCACAATACTTTGTTGAAGATTTAATGGCATAGGTTTGCATATATACAATCCCTTCGAAAAGGTAATTGGTACACATTTTAAACATTTTCATCTGATGGGTGTTGAAAAATTACAGGAAAATCATGTCACATTGGAGAGTTTGTATCATCCGTTCGATGCAAAAAAATATTATTCTCTCTCGCTATTTGGAGGATCGACAACATGATCATGATAAATGAGTCAGCTGAAGCGAAATAGGAGCATGGGGAGACTTTTATGGACGATATTTATTAGTTGATTTCACTGAGACGAGCGCTGCTGACGACATATTTCAAAAACATATTTAAACTTCCATGTTCATGTAGAGCATTATCTCATTATAAGCAATGAACCTAAATAAAAAATTGTCAGGAAGTTAAGATTATATTTCTTTCGTTTGAGCAAATCTCCGACGGTAAAATATTAAAGGAAAAAAACAAGAAAAAAAGAGAGGAAAATCCCGACTATTTTTATGACAAACCCATATTAAATCATAAGGAGTTGATAAGTATTCGGGACACAAATTATACGATATATTAAAAATGAACCAACATCATGGCCCGTGCCGTTACGGCACGGGTTAAGGGCTAGTTGCAACTATAAAATATAAATTATTTGATTTTCGGCTGGACAAACTAAAGTAGATAGTTACATTGAAGACTCATCCATTATAAGTTGTAACTTCATAGATCCTACAAAAAAAGAAAAGGGAAAATGAGTTGGTTTTAGGATATGAGGGGATAAAAGGAGCAAAAATTGAATCCTAAAGGACAGTACGAAGAAGATTTAAGATGAAAGACAAATACCAAAAAAATTAAGGTTCCTAATTCTGCGCCAAGAACACCACCACATACTGGATCATCCATCCCGTAACTTGTACAAAATCCTTTATGTAGCGTTCAACAACTAATGTACAAAAAAAGGTCAATCAGAATACGTACGCAAGAATGGAACCATTTGATAAGATATTCAAACAGGAAAATGGTTCTAACAAAGACATAAGTTAAGGAAACAATTAGACCCACATCTTTCCTGCAATTTCATAACAAATGGATAATAGGTTCCTCTATAGTGTGGATGCATTCTGTAGTGGATACATGAGATATCTCGATATAATCACTATTCTCAGACTTTTATTGGATAGGAACCAACCTGTAAATAACCCATGAATGAAAAATAAAGACATACATTATTTATTGGAACCCTGAACTATACTGTATATCACTAATCACCCCACTAAAAATTCTTATCGGTTTCCAATGTTAATCCCCAATTTTTCTTAACAGGGATTGATGAAAATCTAATAGACCCAAAATCGAACATAATCAATAAGACGAAGACACACCTGTTGATGGGTGAAAATTACTCCCGCCGAATTTGGTAATTTGGGGTGTGATGAGGAATGAATTTAAACCTACAACAAATGCACCACAAGGTGAGTGCTTGTAGATTCGAGAGATCAATCTGCAAGTCCGGCCTAAACCAAGAAATGGCCGTTCCCGGACTTGTTTCGGTCACAAAGTGAAGGAGATGGGGTTGATCTTAGGGAGGAAGCGAAGAAGGTGTTGAGATTGTGAAGGTGTTGGCTTGCTTTATGACTTGCGACAGAAAAGTGAGCAGGCTTACGGTTAATGTAAGGAGGCTCTGGATGTTGATTTTCTGTCTTGTTTTCCTTGCTGTTTGAAATAGGGCGGAGAACCTATTTATACAAGTCATTGAGCCTCATTCACGTTTCTCGTGGGAAGTGGAGGTAGTGGAATGATGGAATAGTGGAGTTGTGTGTCGGTAACGCACGACCGGTCTTGCCCACTCTTCCTGTTCATCTCTAACCGTCCATGACTCCCTAACACGTTCTTGTGATGGCGCGTTGCACGCCGCACGCTCGTAAACCGCTGACCAATACCCCAAAAGTATCCCCGCTTTGTGACATGATTGATGTCTGAATGTGGATCGTGGGTCCACGAAAGATAGCATGTAATGCTGAATTGAATAAGTGTGTTATTCGAAAAGTCGATATCTTTGGCAAGATCGTGTGTATTTTATGCGAATGACATTACTGTGGTAAAGTGATGTGTAATGACCGCTCACTAACCAAATAACTCCCGACCAAGGTTGTATAACCAAGCTGGTGAGGTCGGACGGATGAGATGATGTTTGAGACACTCATCCGCGACCGTTGATGAAATTAGGTTTTCTAAAGAGGTGCGCAAGCATCACTCTTCACTTGGTCAAAACCAAGCATAGGGAGAATTTTGGGAAAGGCCGACCATACATGCGTGTTGACGCATGATGGTGTAGGCGCCTCGTATTTCGTTCCCTCATGAAAGCGCGATCCGGGCCACTCAATTTGACCCCAGAAGAGGAGTGGTCGAGATCGATTTTTTATGATAGAAGTTTGATACCGCAAGAAGCCGCGCGCCATACCCTTTTCCGCGTTTTCCAAGACGACCTAGCTTGGTCGGTCTTGGCCTAGGTTGGTTTGGCGTGTAGACGGTAAGCGATGTTCACGCCTATGTCTTACCGTCTCGTGAAGATGCAATCTAGGCCACTCAATTTGACCGTCAAAGAGGAGTGGTTGAGATCGGTTTGCGGCAAATCCCTTGCCGCAAAGGAGTTGGAAACTGCATGACATCCCAAGTTTGGGCGTGCGTTCCAAGACGACCCATCTTGGTCGGTCTTGGTCGATCATACCAGCGTGTAGGTGGTAGGCTAGTGTTCACACCTATACCTGATTATCCCATGAAAACGTGATCTAAGCCACTCAAATCATCCGGTGAAGTCGAGCGGTCGAGATCAGTTTAGGATTTGGGAGATGTAACCGCGTGAGTTTGGTCGGCGTTTTGGATTAGCCGGCATGGTATGCCTTGGCCGACCGCAAGAGGAGGTAGATGGGCCCACGGTGGTCATGCTGGTATGACCGACCTTGGTTAATACACCAGACCCTCCATTCGCACCGGGAGAAGATGGACGCGCGTGATGACTTGAAGCCCTAATTTTGGCTTTCAAAGCCGCGCGACCATGCTCTTTCAAAGTGACGAATTTGATGTAACCAACCATGGTTGGTTTTGACCGACTGGTCATGTATGTAGGCGGTCACATGGTGATTGTGTCGACATGCTCCGGCCCTTTGAGTCTATATCTGCACACCTCCATCTATACTGCGAAGATGGATGGTTGAGACCGTTTTGCGACACATGTAATATGCCGCAAACCCTAATTTAGGTTTTCCGTCCATAATGCTTGGTATGGACGGTTTCTTGGCAAGCGAGGCCAATGGTCGATCATGCGGGTCGGCCGTGTGTATTCCATACCGCTTGGGGGTGATGGAATTGATCCGTGGTCATCCAATCATGCTTGTGGAGTTGGATGACTCGCGATCGAATCATATTTGGCAGTTAAGGCCGTGTGTATTCCATACCGCTTGGGGTGATGGAATTGATCTGCGTGGTCATCCAATCATGCTTGTGGAGTTGGATGACTCGCGATCGATATCATATTTGGCAGTTAAGGCCGTGTATTCCATACCGCTTGGGGGTGATGGAATTGATCCGTGGTCATCCAATCATGCTTGTGGAGTTGGATGATCATGATCGATCATATTTGGCAAGCTAAGGCCGTGTGTATTCCATACCCGCTTGGGGTGATGGAATTGATCCGTGGTCATCCAATCATGCTTGTGGAGTTGGATGACTGCGATCGTATCATATCCGAGATCGATCTGATCAAGTCCGATGCTCAATCGGGCTAGTATAACACACCGAGAGGGGGCTCAATCGGGCTAGTATAACACACCGAGAGGGGCTCGGCTAGTATAACACACCGAGAATCAGCCTGTACGGGTATTTCGTACATGGATTCATTATAGTGCTTGAGGTTCGTGTTACTCAGAAGAGTAACACTCGACCGTCATGCCACACCGATAATGGGTACAGAAATACAAAGGCCGATATGAAATTCACAGAAGGGATTGTTGCTACATGCTCCAACCTGGAGGAATTTCATGTATTCACAGAATGGGATTGTTGCTACATGCTCCATTCTTGGTGAATTAAGTGAGGAGTATCCGTCACTTATAAACGGCTTTATCTTTAACCTTAAACGGCTTTATCTTTTACAAGATGTCAGCGCATGATTTTTCTGGTTACTTACAAATTTAACCTTAAATGAAAATCCACCATCAACATTAAGTCCCCTGCCTAGCACATAATGGTTACATTATTGTGTGGTAGGCATGAGATGGTGACATACGAAATGACCAAGTTAGAGTGAATACATATTTACCTGGATAGTTTCACATTGTCGCGTTTCGAAATGGTTGGTCTTGATTAAGGATGCGAAGGAAGCAGACTTGATCCTATGAGTCGCTTTGGTTCCTCTTGTACATGTATGAGCTTGCCGCTCCTTCGGGTGTACTTCCTTAGTTATACACTATTTCCTCGGGTAAATTTGATAAGCCTTGTTGATTGTTATCCCGAATTAGTAGCCTTCACAGGTGGTAAGTAGAGACTTCTCTTCCTTCTGGGATTCTGTCGACTTGTGAGATTATAAAGAATCATCTCAACGTGGTCGTTTATTCTTTATCCCAGGTATCTCAGGTACTGCTCTGATTTTCTGATTAACTGATCAATGGATTTGATGCTCCTCTCTTTTTTTTTTTTTTTTTTGTGCTCATAACCTCTTCTTCTCTCGCAGATTATCATGGAAGCGGTGACGCCATTCTCGTTGCTTCCCCGAAAGAAGTTTTGAAGTTGACAAGCCCGAAAACCATGCGCATGGAGAAGTGATGGCTAAGATCGATCTTCCTCTTCGTGGAAGTCGGCTGTGCTATACAGGATGTCTATCTCCCACCTTCGTATTGTCGAGGACGTATCTCAGTGTACTTTCAAATTGCAATTGACATGGAGGAGCGGCGGAGGCGCGAGGAAACGCCGCACACTAGTAAGCGCAAGGGCAGAGAGATTTGCAGCGCGGTTGAAGAGGCGGAGGGTTGAGCATGAACGACCTCTCGAGTGAAGGCAGGTGTGATTACCCTGGTTCGTGACGGCGTGATAATCCTTGATTCCGATACGAGCACGAGCCTCGAACGTTTGGAAGCAACCTCGCGTGGCTCCCGATGTTGCTATGCCCTTTGATGCTCCCGCTGAAGATGTTGGGACGGAGCGCGCTGCTGCTGCTGCGGAGATGCCTGATGCAGAAACCGAAGGAGATTCGAAGGGAGGCGCATCAACGGTGATGGAGCAGACCGACAAAGGATGCAGCGAGGCCGACTCTCTTGGCGATTAGAATTTTCCTTCTTTCTTTTCAAGCATGTTCCGTACATTTGAATATCTCCCTTGCACTCAGTGGCAAAAATGTGTTCAAGTTTTCCTTTCGTTTTATGGTTTGAACAAAAGTTTTTTTTTTTTTTATAATCCTTTGCCAAAATTGCAAATGAATCTTCTCAGGAACAAGGGTGTTCCTCCACTCGTGATTCTTTGTGATAAAAGAAGTAATTATCATGATGGGATATTTACGGACCTGTGATGCGATATCTTCCTGGCTTTGCTGGGCGGATGGCTCAAATCACTTCTTGCGCACACGTTCCTATTTCGAAATATTTGCTTAGGGTTTCCCTTTTGCTCCTAATGATTTAGGGCTGACCCGGGACTTTGTGTCTTTAGGAGTAGAGAGATTCTCGAGATGGAAATAATACTTCAATTGAATCGAGAATTGAAAATTGAAACCCTAACTATGAATGCAAGTATTGCAATCATTTTCCGGAGGAATTACAAGTGTGACACGAAATTATAATAAGGAGACACGCTGGAAAATATAGCACAAATGTTTTTTAAAGTGTGGAGGATCTTTGAAAGTGATAGCACAAAGATCTTAAGTGCGGTAAGGTTTGAGCCATCGCGAGTGAACTCAAGATGCCTTCCGTGTTATCGGCGTTGATGAGCTTGCAGGTAGCCACCTAGGATAACATCTCGCTACTGTGCACGGTTCATCTTCTCTTTTGGTGGGTGAGTCGGTGGAGTGGTCATCTTTACCGTCATGCTTCCAACATTGAACGTAATCATCTTCGTCCACTGTGTCTCCAATTCCGGAATGGGTTTGAGCGTGCGGACACTTGGACCTTGACCTTGTTGTCTTTGACCAAGACAGCCTCTATGCTCTTGATAAAACGTTTGAAAGGGCCGGCTTCCCATTCACATCTCCCAGTCGGGGTTGGCTTGTTGGTTGGAGCCACCCCAGACTTGTCGAATGAGGGGCGGTAGGTTGTAAGGAAGGTTGCGTGACGAGACTTACTTGAGATTGGAACTTTTCAATGTATGCTTTGACTGTGCTCTCTCCTAGGAAGTTGCGTCATGTTGGAAAGTTCTTTGAGCGGGCAAATGACAAATCATCAGGTGGTCCAGCGGGCATGTTGAGATTCTTTCAGTACCGAGACCCAGAGAGGACAGACTTCCAAGTATGGCTTTGTTGTCCCGTATCCAAGAGCGTCCTAGGATCATGTCGTAGCTGGGATGATCTTTGACCACGTAGAATTTTGCTTGCGTCAAGGCGTCTCCCATTTTGATTTCAAGATTGACGTATCCATACGCATCTCTAAGCTCTCCTCCGAATCTTTGACCACAGCTGGGTGACGAGTAGCTTCCCGCTTCGAAATCTTTGCCGCTTTCAAGGTCTTGACAAGAATGATGTTAAATTCGGAAACCGTGTCAATTAACACGCTATCGAACTTAACGCCCTTAAACAAGTGACGGTTAGGAGTCCCCAGCTTCCCTTGCTCGCGTCTTGCAGGAGAGTCTGAGGTTCTTGAACTGCTCCTGGATGCAAACGCCTGCCTGACACAACGTGATTGAGGGCCGCAAATATGTCTTGACGCTGTCCCTTGGAGAAATACAAGATTTCACATATGCGCTCCATCATAGATTGCACGGTCTTGCTGAACAGAGTCCCCGAAATCATGCGCTTTCTGATAGGTAGAGGATCTCTATGAACACCTTCATTTCCAAGCCGGAGCTCCCTGTCTCTACCTTTTCCTGAATATTTGTTTCAACTTGTTGCAATCTTTGGTTGGATGATGGACGAACCCGTGATAGCAACAAGATCTCTGGGATCTTCCATCTCTTCCGCGGTCGGAGAACGCCCGATAGGGGGAGCTTTACGGCGTCGTCTTGGATCCACGCTTCCGGAGCTCTATCACTTCATTCATGGGAAAAGGAAAACCCGTGTCTTTGTCGTTTTGTGCAGGAGTTTTGTCTGCTCCTTTTCGAGACGAAGTCTTGTGTGTCGAGGATGTTCGCTTGGTTTGTTGTTCCGTTATCGAAGCTTTCCTCTTTTTCTCCTCCGCTTACCACACTCACGAAGGGCCAGTGTTGTATTGTTTGTTTGTGAGACGCCTGCTTCCTCGACTTTCGCGCAAATCTTCACTTCGAACAACCCCGGGTTCTTTCTAGTAATGCTTGGTGCGATTTGTAGTAAACGCTGCGGCTTCATGGAGTTCGGAGAACGTTTGAAATCCCGTGTTCTCTAACAGGCGCGGTATATGGGTATCATCCCATTGATGCATGATTCCACCAATTGCCGTTCGGTGACATTCGGGTCGTGACAATCCAAAGGTTGGGTTACGAATCTTTTGACGAAGTCGTTGGGATGTTCATTATTCCGCCAAGAATTCTTCCTGTGTCCGAAAATGTGATTTGTTCGACACGAAGAAATACTTTCGTAGAAAGCACCGACCCATCTCGCTCCAATTGGATATGCTTTGTTAGGCGCAATGTTGTTGTACCAGTGTATGCCCTCCCCAGTGAGTGATTTTGAGAATTCTTTTTAGGCGTAAAAAACATGATTGTATTCATGTTCCCCCAAGGCTTCCAAGAATCGAGAAATGTGTTCACGAGCATTACCAAGATCCGTCATAGAGGAGAACTGGGGAGAGGTGTAACCTCTTGGTAGAGGAATCCGTTGCACATCTTGAGGGTACGGCGGCCGATGTTGGTGTACGTCCGTTCGGTCCCCTTTCCCTCGATTTTGGAGAAGTTGCTCTAGATCTTCACGCGTGATGAAGTTGGAAGACCGGCCTCTCTCCCTTGGCGCTCGGGAGCAACACGAGTTTCCTCATTCATGTGAGTCCGAGGGAAACACCCGCTCCTGTGTATTGAATGCATCTCTTGCGACTCCGAGGGTTGCCGTGAATCTTGCGGCAATCGTTCGATCAAAGTTTTAAGGAAAGTGAGTACCTCTTTCGAGTTGCGCCATATCTCGTTTGAGTTTTAGCAAGAATTTCTGTTTCTCCATCAAGTCTCAGAATGGTACCGACGGTGGTCTTCCTCTTGTGTCTCCTCCTCCTCGTCCCGACGGAGGAGTGAAAGTTGTTGCTCTGCAAACCGCTTGAGGCGTTACGCTAGAAGAGATGCCAGGATTCGCTGCCGCTCCGGCTCGTGATGGGAGGAGTTATTCCTACTGGGATATCCGCTCGCTACACCGGTGTTGGTGGTAGAAGTGACGGCTCCACGAGATGTGTTGACCACGGTAGCTCCACCGGACAGTACTTCAACACCAGATTGTTATCCACAACGGCTCCATCGACATTAATTGCTGATCCAGACCTGAGTTCCACCATCTTGAAATGAATTGTTGATCGAATTGGTTCTAAGATCTACCCTTTTTGAAATTGATGAAATTGAATCGGATTTCAAAGAAATTGATTTTACGACCGAGAGATTAATCTCCCACTGTGGTCGCCAATTGTTGATGGGTGAAAATTACTCCTGCCGAATTTGGTAATTTGGGGTGTGATGAGGAATGAATTTAAACCTACAACAAATGCACTGCGCAATGAGTGCTTGTAGATTCGAGAGATCAATCTGCAAGTCCGGCCTAAACCAAGAAATGGCCGTTCCAGACTTGTTTCGGTCACAAAGTGAAGGAGATGGGGTTGATCTTAGGGAGGGAAGCGAAGAAGGTGTTGAGATTGTGAAGGTGTTGGCTTGCTTTATGACTTGCGGCGAAAAGTGAGCAGGCTTACGGTTAATGTAAGGAGGCTCGGATGTTGATTTTCCGTCTTGTTTTCCTTCTTTGTTTGAAATAGGGCGGAGAACCTATTTATACAAGTCATTGAGCCTCATTCACGTTTCTCGTGGGAAGTGGAGGTAGTGGAATGATGGAATAGTGGAGTTGTGTGTCATGAACATACGACCGGTCTTGCCCACTCTTCCTGTTCATCTCTAACCGTCCATGACTCCCTAACACGTTCTTGTGATGGCGCGTTGCACGCTGCACGCTGTAAACCGCCAGACCAATACCCCAGTAAGTATCCCCCCCTGTGACATGATTGATGTCTGGAATGTGGATCGTGGGTCCACGAAAGATAGCATGTAATGCTGAATTGAATAAGTGTGTTATTCGGAAAGTCGATCTTGTGCGATATCGTGTGTATTTTATGCGTGTACTCGCATTACGGTGTGGTAAAGTGATGTGTAATGACTGCTCACTAACCAAATAACTCCCGACCAGGGTTGTATAACCAAGCTGGTGAGGTCGGACGGATGAGATGATGTTTGAGACACTCATCCGGGCGACCGCTGATGAAATTAGGTTTTCTAAAGAGGTGCGCAAGCATCACTCTTCGACTTGGTCAAAACCAAGCATAGGGAGAATTTTGGGAAGGCCGACCATACATGCGTGTTGACGGCATGATGGTGTAGGCGCCGTATTTCGTTCCCTCATGAAAGCGCGATCTGGGGCCACTCAATTTGACCGGTAAAGAGGAGTGGTCGAGATCGATTTTGCGATAGAAGTTTGATACCGCAAGAAGCCGCGCGCCATACCCTTTTCCTGCGCGTTTTCCAAGACGACCTAGCTTGGTCGGTCTTGGCTTGGTTGGTTTGGCGTGTAGACTGTAGGCTGATGTTCACGCCTATGTCTTACCGTCTCGTGAAGATGCAATCTAGGCCACTCAATTTGACCGTCAAAGAGGAGTGGTTGAGATCGGTTTTGCGGCAGAAATCCCTTGCCGCAAAGGAGTTGGAAACCGCATGACATCCCAAGTTTGGGCGTGCGTTCCAAGACGACCCATCTTGGTCGGTCTTGGTCGATCATACCAGCGTGTAGGTGGTAGGCTAGTGTTCACACCTATACCTGATTATCCCATGAAACGTGATCTAAGCCACTCAAATCATCCTATGAAGTCGAGCGGTCGAGATCGGTTAGGATTTGGGAGATGTAACCGCGTGAGTTTGGTCGGGCGTTTTGGATTAGCCGGGCATGGTATGCCTTGGCCGACCGCAAGAGGAGGTAGATGGGCCCACGGTGGTCATCTTTGGTATGACCGCCTTGGTTAATACAATCTCGGACCCTCCATTCGTACCGGAGAAGATGGACGCGCGTGATGACTTGAAGCCCTAATTTTGGCTTTCAAAGCCGCGCGACCATGCTCTTTCAGGCGGACGAATTTGATGTAACCAACCATGGTTGGTTTTGACCGACTGGTCATGTATGTAGGCGGTCACATGGTGATTGTGTCGACATGCTCCGGGCCCTTTGAGTCTATATCTACACCCTCCATCTATACCTGCGAAGATGGATGGTTGAGACCGTTTTGCGACACATGTAATATGCCGCAAACCCTAATTTAGGGTTTTCCGTCCATAATGCTTGGTATGGACGGTTTCTTGGCAAGCGAAGGCCAATGGTCGATCATGCGGGTCGGCCGTGTGTATTCCATACACGTTGGGGGTGATGGAATTGATCTCGTGGTCATCCAATCATGCTTGTGGAGTTGGATGACTGCGATCGTATCATATTTGGCAAACTAAGGCCGTGTGTATTCCATACCGCTGGGGGTGATGGAATTGATCTGTGGTCATCCAATCATGCTTGTGGAGTTGGATGACTGCGATCGATCATATTTGGCAGAGCTAAGGCCGTGTGTATTCCATACCTTGGGGGTGATGGAATTGATCCGTGGTCATCCAATCATGCTTGTGGAGTTGGATGATCTGCGATCGATCATATTTGGCAAGCTAAGGCCGTGTGTATTCCATACCCGCTGGGGGTGATGGAATTGATCTCGTGGTCATCCAATCATGCTTGTGGAGTTGGATGATCTGCGATCGTATCATATCCGGAGATCGATACGGTCCAAGTCCTATGCTCAATCGGCTAGTATAACACACCGAGAGGGCTCAATCGGGCTAGTATAACACACCGAGAGGGCTCGGGCTAGTATAACACACCGAGAATCGCCACTGTACGGGTATTTCGTACATGGATTCATTATAGTGCTTGGAGGTTCGTGTTACTCCGTAAGAGTAACACTCGCCGTCATGCCACACCGATAATGGGTACAGGAAATACAAGGCTGATATGAAATTCACAGAAGGGATTGTTGCTACATGCTCCAACCGGAGGAATTTCATGTATTCACGAGAATGGGATTGTTGCTACATGCTCCATTCTTGGTGAATTAAGTGAGGAGTATCCGTCACTTATAAACGGCTTTATCTTTAACCTTAAACGGCTTTATCTTTTACAAGATGTCAGCGCATGATTTTTTCTGGTTACTTACAAATTTAACCTTAAATGAAAATCCACCATCAACAACACCCAAATCTAGAAATCTAAAAAAAAATAAAAAAAAAAATTCAGTTTCTTTTAGTAGAATTCAAAAGAAGCCATGAACAATAACATTGATCCTACAAAAGAATCATCAAAATTGATTGATCCTACAAATTTGTCGGTTTCTTTTAGTGGATCTCGCTGTGTGTTGCTTCTTTACATATTAGTAGCCCTAAAACACAACACCACATAATCGAAATGCATTACAACATTAGCAAGAGACTGGAACTGGATTTTTGATCTTACCAAAAAGCAAGAGACTCACTGCAAGTTAATCCATAAAACCCCCAAATCACACTTGATTGCATCACCTACATATTTAACGGAAAAAACTCAACAATCGATTGCAAAAGTAAAAGAAAAGGCTCAAAACAATTGCAGACTGGAATTATCTTCCTCTTCTTTGAATATATCGAAATTAAGAAAACCTAAAACGCATATTACAATCATCAAAACAGAAAGTTAATCAAACAAAAGTATTGCAATAGCATGAGAAGAACAAAACAAAAATCTAAAGAAGCAACAAACCAAGTTGTTCTTGAATTTCATACCTACGGAAGGGAAAGCAACACCCAAATTAATCTTCCATCTCCCTGATCTACGAGTTGCAATAGCATGGAATTTTACTTTCCAACACCCAAGTGAATCTGAAAATTACATTCAAATGAATCAAACAGTTATCTAAAATCAAAATAGAAAACCTAAAAATCAAATGAACCCATCAAAATCCTTTTGCATGTGATTTAGAAATAATTAATTAATGGCTCTATACTAGTACCATCGTCTAGGAGAATTAATTATACTTGTTGAAGCGTCATATTTCTTTTATATAGTCAGGAAAACATTTTTACATCCTTAAGACGTTGTTGTTCTATACTAGCAGGCAAGCTTGTCTAGGAGCGCCCAATCATTCGATTTTTATATAGAAGTAATTACTAAAATTGCTCAGTATTCATGAGATATGCCGTTGCCTCAGCTGAGAGACTACACACTACATATACTCTAAGAGACAGTATTCTCAGTCCGAGATTCTTGTGGCATGAGCTTTCATGCTTCGATGAGAGACATGATCCTTAATTAATACTCGTCTGATTCTTTGGATCGGGAGCATATACAATTATGGTTTTACGATTTTTAGCCCTTGTCGAAAATTCAACATCTACATTAAGTCCCCTCGCTTGGTGAGGGACGGTCATGTTCCTCCGTCGGATTAGATGGTGATTTTCCGATTACAAACAAAATAAGTAATTGAACTTAGTCGTAAGATAAGATGTTACCGGATTTTTGATTGCGCGAGCAAACCACGGCTTGATCGAAGATCCTAGTGGCATGATAAAGCGTCGTCTAACGAGCATAAAATGGTGTAGCACCGCTGATTTGGTGATGGAACTTTGGTCGGTTAGGATTCGCGGGACCGGGCCCAATAAGCAAATCCTCGTGGAATTAGGTTTTGGAAATAAAATTTGATATAAAAGGGATTAATCCCTCTTTTTTTTTCTTTTTTTATTTCACCTAGACCGACCACCACCTTCATCACATCTTCATCTCCTTCACGTCAGGAAAAAAAAAATTGTGTACGCCGGAGCCAACCGTCACCACCCATCGCTATCAGGTTAAAATATCACCACACATCAATCATTATCAGGTTAGGGTAAACCCTAGATTTTGTAAAACCAATTACTAATCACTGGAACCAATTAGATTGAAAAGAGAATCAGTTAAAATATCAAAAAGAAAGTTGATTAGATCAGTCAGCGAATAAAAAAAAACCTAGCGCTCCGAGAAGAGAAACGTGAGAGATGTCTTACGCGAGCTCAAGTGAATAAAAACAACAACCAAGAATGCGTAAGGAGATTCGCTGAGGAAGAAAGTGGAAGAGAAGATGGAAAGTTATGGTTATGGATTTTCGACCGAATAGAGTTTAGGTTTAGCTGATTTCTTTTTCCCCGGAAAAATTAAAGAAGCTTGGAAAAACCGCTTTTTTCTCTCCATTGAGGAAAAGTAGAACGAAGCAATTTTATGAGTGGGTGACGGTCACCATTAAAGGAGGAGGGAGGTATTCCCACCGTGCGACGTGGGGCCTCATATGACTTAGGTTTTTAAAGGGAAAAACCGTTTTTTTCTCTCCATTGAGGAAAAGTGAAACGGAGCAATTTTTATGAGTGGATGACGGTCACCATTGAAGGAGGAGGGAGGTATTCCCACCGTGCGATGTGGGGCCTCATATGACTTAGGTTTTTAAAGGGGTTAGATGCAGTTGGTCCAATTATTCGAGGAGTCCGGTAAATATGTTGGCAAATATAAGCATATATACCATGTAAGTGAGAAACCACGCTGCCATATGGAACGAGTTCATAAACCAAGCATCGAGAACGTTACTATGTGAATATACCAATCAATTTTACCAAGTTCCTGTGATGCAACCGGCTAAGCATCTCAACCTCAGCCAAGTATTCTCTACCACCTTGCAGACCATTTCTTTCAAGAACTTTAACAGCCACCTTTTCCCCGTCATCAAGAATACCATAGTAAACAACGCCAAAGGCGCACTAAGCGTAGGACCAGTGCCTAACGTAAAAGGCACCTAGGGCGAGGTGCCAAGGCAAAAAAATATATATTCCTCGTTCGGGCGCCAAAAGTGCTTAAGCGCCCCCTTCGCTTGGCCCAGCCTTTTACAACATAGACCCCAATTGTAGTGACATTTTTTCTCGAGATAATTACAAATATGGTAGCATCAATATTTGCAATTAATCCCCTCGAAAAAATACCACAACATTAATTGCAAATATTGTAGTATTATAATATTTGCAAATTTAATTACAAAAATGATAATATTAATATTTTGCAACAATGGTAGTATTAATATTTACACTTAATCTCCCTCCGGAAAAATACTATAGTATTAATTACAAATATTATAGTAATATAATATTTATAAATTTAACTGCAAATATATTTTTTAAAATATTATATTATTAATTGCAAATATTATTGTATTAATTAATGTATATATAACCTTTCAATCAATCTTCTCCATTGACCATATCGCTGCTTAAAAAAATAAAAATATAGCGTTTGTTTGATGATGTCGAACTTTTTTGGCTTAACATGCTGGTTTTTCATGTTCACGATAATTATCAATGAAGAATTAGTTGAAGGAAAAACGAACCTAAACGTGGTCAACAAAGCAATAATAAGAACTATTAAGGTGAAGGATTGTATTTGCATTACTGTGTATATAATTAATCCTAATTTACGGATGTATTGATTTGTAATTTTGCAGAATTAATCTTATGTTTAAGGATGTATTTTTATTTTGCAGGTGGAAAATAATGAGATCATCGATTGTTATGATATGTACAAACAACCTAGTCTTAATCATCCTTTGCTTCATAATCACATAATACAGGTTTAATGTGGATACATACTTTTCCTGATAATATCTATATATGTTTTTTTATAACTTTTACGAAATTATTCTATTTTTATTGTTATGATTCAGGTGAAACCAAATTCTTACCCGAAAGAAAAGAAATCAAAATTTTTTGGGACACTTCAGCTTACACAAACTTGGCATAAATACGGATCATGTCCAGAAGGAACTATCCCTATACGGAGGAAAGGAAAAAATTACAATCCAACAATTTTGCATAAACATGATCATCCAAAATTATCACCTTATAGAAATCTTAATGCATCAGACTATCTGAAAACCCATGAGGTATACATAATCACATACCATATATTGTTATTATTAGTTTACTCTAGTTAACCCACTAAACATGTATATATAATAATCGAAACGTTTCATGTTCAAAAGACGCGATAATCGAGGTGAATGGAAATTTTCTTGAGCACAAGCAAAATAAATATTTGGAAGCCGGTTATGGAAACATCAATCAAATAAGTGTATCCCAAATTTGGGTTACAAATTTGGTGATGATGTCAAGTAGCAAATACTATTGAAGCCGGATGGATCGTAAGTTATACGTCAAAAATTATATACAAGCAAATTTATATCATCTTATTTGGCACCATTGAATTTTATCTTGGTTTTTGAATAGGTGAACAACCACATATATGGTGACGACCAACCTAGATTTTTTATATATTGGACGGTAAGTATTATTAACCTTTTCGTTATACTAATGTCCTATTGACGAGGACATTTTGAAAGGCCATATATTATTGTTTGGTAATATGTTCTCAAGAAGATCAAACCAATTGACTACTTTTTTTTAGAAGGACGGATACCAGAATACGGGTTGCTACAACCTCCTATGTGATGGTTTTGTGCAGACAGCATCAGATTTCTGCCTTGGTGGTAGTTTCACCGAGGTATCCACTTTCAATGGAATTCAAAAAGATGCCACCTTCGAGTATTCACAAGGTAAAAAAATACAAGCAATCAAATTTTATAGTCATTACCAACTTTGGTCTATATATAATGTTCAATAATTTGGCAGGACCAAATTGGTGGACAATGGTGGGTCCAAGTACAAGGTAATCCAATTGGATATTATCCAAGTTCTCTCTTCACAAAAATATCAATGACATCAACAAAAATACAATTTGGTGGAGAAATATCGAATCACAGAAGTAAAGGACGTCATACTTCGACACAAATGGGTAGCGGTCATTTCCCTTCAGAAGGTAGATTGAAAACATCGAGTTATTTTAATTGGGTACAAGTAGTTGATGAAAATAACGTGATCAAGGATCCTGAACATGTGGAGAAAATGGTTACAAATCCGAATGCTACAACTTGGAAATCGACAACGAACACCATGATACAAATGGATACTAGTTTTTACTATGGAGGTCCCTAAGTTATAATGATAAATGTCAATGATAAGTAGGTTTTAAAAGAAGTTTCGTATTTTGAAAATTTGGTACATGTAGAATGGATAATGGTTGAATAAATTATATTGAGGGGGTCTATAACCGCTATTACTCTTACGTCTCAATTTCTAATTTGTTTTTTCTTCTTCTTTTATTTAAGTTTGGCTTTATACCATATTATTTTCTGTTGAATCTCTTTTATTATCCGGTTGTTAAATAAAAGTTTTTTCTTTTTTCTTTGTTGTTATGTTTAAGAATACTGATAAAAAATCATGTTACCATTATACGGGAAAGCTAATTCAAGAAAGATATTACCATTATACGGGAAAGATAAGAATCCCGTAATAAGAGTTTTAAGCTGAGGCGTTAGACGGTACGTAAGAGTTTGACTTCCTACTTTATTTTCTGTTAATGTCAAAATGGGTTCTGGAAACTCCATGTTTTTTATGTTATCGTTGTCATCATTGGTCAACAATTAGTTTGAATCCATGACATACAACAAAGTTTTAATTGATAGACGGTTGGAAGCTTCAAAGCAAAATATCTTTTTTATCTGTGACGTACAACAACATTTTCAAGAGTTTGGAATCTTCCTTATAATCAGGTTACACTGCGCCGACTTTTCCATGCATGTAGTTGATGTGATCAGGTTATACCTTTATATGTGACGACTTTTTCTTCTGATGCCGGCTAGACATTAATGGAAAATTGCTAAGAACTGTCAAAACATAAAACCTTTGCCATACCCAAAACCTGTCATTTAATTTTTGTACTTGAATTAGCTACTGTAATATCTTTCTTTATAATAAGAAACCCAAAAAAGCCACATGTCATTCCTACAATCATTCTCATTTGTGGTAAAACTGCATTAGAAGATCATTCCACATCACCAACATGTATCTTTCCAACTCATCCGAACTACAACGTTGCAACCATTGAACCAAATGTCACCTTTTCGGATACTAGGTTTCACGAAACGCTTCAAATTTTCCAAATGACACATCCCAAGCTTTTGAATAACTACAAAAGTATGCCAGCGGAGTTTGTTTATTTTAAGCATTAGTTTGTGCGGGGACTGGGAACACCAGATTAAGATCATATCAATGACATCATAGTTTTTTAAGGTTTAAAATCCTGATGAAATATATAATATTGATATTTGCGTGTTCTTCCGTCGAAGGGAAAGTTCGAGATTTTATTATCAAAAAGGGATCAAGAAGAACTTACATTCAAAGAACATCACCCAATTCCTTACGTTATCGTTTTATTGAATACCAAAATTTGATTTGGTTTGAAGTGTAATACAATGAAGGAAAAACACTTCGAATGTACTAGGGCAAAAAAATTTGATCCCCATTAACTGCGTAAGTATCTAATCTAAATTAATGTATATCATTTTGTAGTCGACTGACGATTTAGAAGAAATTCATACATGTAAGAAATCATCATTGTTCGATCTAAAGAAAGATAGGAACTAATTTTCATAGCGCATATACTATTTGATCAATTTCTTGATGGTGGGTTTATTCGTTATATAATTTCATTAATTTTATCTCATTTTATAGTATGATTTAATGTTTAAAATCTGTTATATACCAAATTGAAAAGTCGAAAAGATTTTAACAAATGAATGAAGATGACATAATGGTCCTGAAGGAGGAGTTTTATATATAATAAACTTTGTGGGATGGTTCCGAACCCTGTGCTTGATGTTTGGTTTCTTTTGTCACCACTTGGGTTTATTAATTTTTTTTTTCTATACTTCATTTTCATCTATGTCTTTAGATTAAGTCCATCTCCAACAGTAGGTCCTATAAAGTAGGAAGGGCATCAAAATAAATATGAAGGTCTTAGAGAAAGTCTTATTTAGACCTTAGAAATGACCCTCATGTCATCTATTATTTTAAAATAAATTTTTCCAAACCAATAATAAAAAAGGAATCACTTTTATCTTTATCCAAAAAAAAAATCCTAAAACTAAGACCCCACACTAGTGGAAATGGTTCATGAGAAAAATATTATTTTTTTAACTATATATATATACTAGATTTTGTGCCCGTGCTACGCACTGGGCATACACGAAAACCATCTATCATCATTGTTTTTTTTTTTAACCATAATCTTGGTTTGGTGTGATGTGGCCCCGTCGTGCATTTTCATTTGGTATCGCGTGACTTTGCCCCGCCCCGTCCCAATGCATGCTTGGCTCGTGTGCTTAGGATTTCTGATTTGGTGTGGCTCAGCTTCGCCTCGTCCCGCCCCCATGCATTTTTGATTTAGTGTGGCTCGGCTTCGCCTCGCCCCGTCCCAATGTATGCTTGGCTCGTTTTCTACTTTCCCGTCCTGATGCATGCTTAGGATTTCTGATTTGGTGTGCCTCGGCTTCGCCTGCCCCGTGCTCTGGATTTCTGATTTGGTGTGCCTCGGCTTCGCCTGGCCGGCTGGCCCCGTCCCATGCATTTTTGATTTGGTGTGGCCCCGTCCCCACTCCCAATGCATGCTTAGGATTTTTGACAGATACATATTTTATGATTAACTCTTTCCATAATTTTTAAAATGAGGATACAAATTTTGATATGGGTAAAATGAATATCATCCAAACAAACTGAACTCTTTGATAAAGATTCTAAATAGGCTCTCTCTATTCCATTCCATACTATAATTAAGGTATATAATAGATAGCAAACAAAATGATGAAATAGCGAACACCAACAACCAAACAAATTAACAGGTGCACTGCCCAGTAGCCTGAGTTAGAAAAATTACAAACTAATCTGCTTTTATTAATTTATTAGGTCATGTCATTACATTGTCATTACAAATTTACGCCAAGTCCACATAATATAAGAGCTTGAATTTTCCTTGCCCAACATCGAAAGTTCCATTTCCATTTAAGCAGTAAGCAACAAAGACTTAAAAGGAGAAAAAACTTCTAATCACCATCTTATGAGATAAACTTTTTATATTGAAGCAGTAGCAGAACGTGTATGCCATAACATCAGTAACCTTTACATTGCAGGTGGAGGCAGATAACGTCGATTGAATAATAACGTCGAGGTGATGTATCTAAAGACAACTCTTATATGAAGATCAGAAGAACATAAACATTAAACAACAATGCAGAGAAAATGTTAAATCAGTTGTCCATAAAATCAGAAAAAGCATCTCACCAATAGGGCATGATGAATTGTGGTTTTCCATTGAACTGGCACAATTGACTAAAAGTGTGCGAAATGTGACGTCAAAAGCAAATACCCGATAAATTATGAAATTGAAAGACACTCTTCAAAAAGATGTCATCAGAATCTTGCGGTGTCTTAATGCTTCTCAATCCGGTCCAAATTAATCAAAGGCATCCCACTTGCAACGGCCCATGGCTTTTGAGGTGCACATAGTATTGGAGGGATCTGCAGACAGGTTCCTGATTAGGCAAAAGGTGAAAATAGGATAAACTTAATAATATCAAAATAAATTGACAACCAACTAAAATTGACGAAATCAAACACCATGAAGTTCAGGCAGCAAACTAACATTGATAAACTCCAAAAAATTCCGTGGATGCACCAACTACTCGTATTGAAGAATGCACTTTCATTTCCGTTCTTGTCAAGTTAATAAAAGCAAAATTGGACCAATAACCTCACTAATTGTGGAATCATATTTGTCTTAATCTGCCATATTTGTTCATCTCATACCGCATCATTGTGAAAACCAAAGAATGACTGTGCACTGAAACAAACATACAGAAAAGGAGAACATGGAGAAAGGATTAGGTTTACCAATAGCAAATTGAATTAGTCAATTTATCTTTTTCAAAGAAAATTGGTACCTACAAAGTAATTAGAAGAAAAAAAGTCAACAATTACATCAACAAAATATATGATGAACGAAGAAGAAATGGGGAGAAATAAAGGGACATAGAAGAATAATAGAGAGAGGAGGCGGTAGAAAGACAACCAAAGATTAGAAATTAGGGTTAGTAAAGGTTTAATGGAAGAATGGAATCAAATTTTGATTCAATTCTCAAAAACCCTAACCTAAGATTTCAATTTCCAAAAGAAACTGAAATTAAACCTTATACAATTCTCTATTCTTTAATTAAGAACAAACCCATCACTAATTACTCAGTTTATAATTCAATTTCATATAATTTATGTACTCTGATTTACCTTCAGCATCCCTTTCTTAAGCTTTATCATCATCCCTAGATCTCAAAACTGCTCTTGATTCTTTCATCCAAAATAAAAAAAAACCTAACTATATCTCTTTACTGTTTTTCCGTTCTTCAATGAACACCACCATCGACTCATCATCATTATTAGTAACTTCTCTCATGGACTCAAACTCAATTCCTTCACCATCACTGGTTCTCATAAAACCCTAATTCACTAATTCTTCCATGTGAGTTGAGAATCGGGTGAGCTAAATCTCCTCCTTACTCTCAACACACAATACCCATCTCTAATCTCCATCTGCATATTCTAAATATACAACTTATTCAATTCTAGCAGAAACCCTAATTTCTATTTCTTCTGATTTCTTCATCTTTCAGAGCGATTTCTTCATCTTTCAGAGCTCAATTAGCTTCCAGATTCATCACCCTCCTCTTCGATTTATCTGGATCTCAAGATTTACATGAATCCCTCACAAAAAAAAAGCTATTCATTGGATTTGAGTTCGACAGGGAGAAAGACATGAAGAACGGAAGAAAGAGAAGAAGAAGAACATAATAAAACTCGCTTCCATATATTGGTGTCTCTGTTAGTTTTTGATGTAGGTATTGTCCACACTAATGGCGTCAATTAATGTACAGTTAATATTCGGTGTAAACGAAGTGTAATGAATTTTTTAGCCACAAAAATGGACAGAAGTATTGTATACCCACGTTTTCGCTAACGGTGTTACTAACGGCCAGTTAAATACAGGGTGTAATCCAACTTTTAATGTCTCAACCAATAGAGTTCCGCCACTTGTCCTCTCCAGAATTGCTCTGTGTGAAAGCTTTTATCTAATTTAATTTGAGGGGGGAGTCGCACTCACCGTGCGACGTGGGAGCTCATATGACTTAGTGTTTTAAAGGAGGGAGATAACCACATAAATAAGGATCTAAAATAAAAACTCTACGTAGGATTTGTAGCACCCACTGTTAGAGATGTTCTTATGGATCTTCCCGGATAATAACAATGAGTTATTATCGCTACTTCTTCGAGTCTGAACGCTAATGCACTATCTCCAACGCGGGCATTTGCAAGATAAGTAACGAATTACAGAAACACATAATGGCTTCTAATATACCAATCGCCAATATAAAGCATCTAGATGAATTAAACACAAAAGAAAAAATTCGGAAGACACGCTCAGAAGAGACAATGGTTCAAACCCCATGAAATAATCGTACTTATTGTATCCCTTAGGCTCAAACCTTGAACTCTAGATTGGTACTTATATATTCATTCGTGTGAATATACCTATATGAACGGTAAAAGTGGCTATATTCATAATTTTGTTCATAGGGTTGTAACTTCTCACGCCCTACGCTGTTGTGAATTGGTAGGCTTGCCTTTTTCGTTGCTAGGATGTTTCTTTCCTGTACAAGGTAATAACATAACCTTTTGAAAAAAATATCGTTGTCGAAAATGAAGGATTGTATGTGTAAATGTGAAACACCAACATGATAGGTGTTGTAAAACACCTAATTTTATATCTAGTATTTATGCTTTCTTTGCTATTTTCCTAGGGAATTGCATCTCTTATGTCTAGTTTTGAGTTATTAGGTGCAATGGAGTCCTTGGGAGCAAAAGAAGGAGAAAACGTTCATTTGGAGCGAGAACGACAAAGATGAAGCCAGGATGAAAGAATGAGGCTGTTTCGACGTCGCATGAGGAAGTTATGAGCAAAATCATTGATTAAGCTTGTCACTTGCCGAACCGACAAAGACATGTAAAGGGATGCCAACTTGGGTAGCCTTTAGCCAGAAAATGTGTGTGTCTGTTAGCACCCAATAATTGGGGTGGTTCTTATCCCATGGGTGTTGATAGTCGTCCCGATATTACACTAAAATGTGAAATCGAGAAATCATTTTCTCATTCTTTCTTCCCCAAATTTTGTTCTCATTGCTCAATGAAACGAGGTCTAGATTGACCGAGAAGAAGATAGAGTCAGTTGATGGATGTAAATCGAGAATAAGAAGAACCATTAAGTCTCATGGCGGAGAGAAAGAACATCTGTGGTGGTTTGTAGGTGGAATATAGGGTTCGATAGTGGATGAGTTCAATGAAGTATGGGTTTTGAGATGAAGAAGATGCTGCTGGATTTAAGAAACATGGGTCTGGTGGTCTGAGCTATGGATTTGACTGAGATGGGTATGAATTTGATTAATCAGTGGAATTAGGGGAAGAACACGTATCTGGTGTTGTTGTTTTGTGTTGGATGGATGAGCTAGTCATGGATTAAGAAGGGGTTTCAGTTGACTTGGGAATTGATAAAGCTTGAGAACAAGAACTCATCTGAGAAGGAAGTTGGGGCTTCTGATTGTTGAAATTAGGGTTTCTGATACATGGGTATGTGTTTCAGGTACTGAACTCATGGAGGAAATGCAAATAGGGTTGTTGAGTTGCGCTTGTAGTTCAAGTCATGTTGTTGCTATTGATTTACAGGGAGAGACTCAAGGAAATGTGTGCTGTTCTTGAGGTGGAGTTGAAGTCACAATAGGCATGAACTTGATGGTCTGGGTGATTGTATTAAGGAGATGGTAGAGAATTTGGGGATTCTGTCAAAAACAAGGACCTGAGATGATGTGATTTTCATTAGTGTTGAATGCAACGATGTTGTGGCAATGGAGTTGCAAGTCTGATGATGGTGGAATTGCAACATTTTGAGCTACAATGTGTATGAAGTGCAGCTGTGATTGTAGCCTTTGTATGGATTGAAGCAGGAGGTGATGTATAAAGTTCAGCTACAGCTATTGCAGGTGAACTTGAGCTGGGGTTTTGTATGAGATTGTGGTGGTCTGGTAAATTGCAGGTGATGGTGCTTGTGGATGGGGGTTTGAGCTGGTATTGCAGGTTATTAGAATGAAATTGCAAGTGGTGGTTAATTGAGTTGAACTGGCTCATTTAGGTCCTGGTGGTTTGGCAGGCATTATGCGTTGGGAGTCATGTTACTAAAGATGATGTTAACTCGATGTTGGCAAAGGTGATTGCAGGTGTGAGTCGATGGCCTGGGTGTTGTGTATGGAGTTGCTGCTGCAGGAAGTGGAAGCAATGCAAGGTGGTACCGGAAATACAATTAACCGAGTGTGCTCGGGCGGTACTGGAGCAATGAATGGAGGAAGCACAAGAGGGGTTGAACTCAATATAGATGTATGGTTAGGAAATGGTTGCGAAATGGAGTGAATTGTTTCCGTGATGTAGCAGTAACTGAGGTGAGGATATGCAGATAATGTTAATGCCATGGCTTGGTGGTAATGAAGTGGTTGTCTGAGAAATGCTGTTGCATGAAGAAGGAATTGAAATAAGTATGTGTGCGAGGGAATGGAAGTGCGCTTCGGGTTAGTGAGACTTGATCCGACAAGAGTTGCGAGAAGGTTGTGAAGCGCCATGATGGTGCACCACAATTTATGGCATGTGCAAGATTGCAATGGCTCGCCTTGGCCACTTAGCCCATCCAAATGAGTAAGATGTCGACTCTGCTTCGACTCCACCGATGACATCAATGAGTTGAGTCATCCGACTCGGTGATTGACCCGATTTGACTCGTTGACTTGACCGAGTTGACCTAGCCGATTCGACCGAGTTCACCGGTGGCCGGCGGATTTTGCCGTCACTCCGAGCTACTTTCCTGGCCACTTTTCCTACCATAATACCAAATTTTTCCTAGTGAGAGTTTTTGGGGCATATTTTCTACATGGGTTTCTCTCACTTATGGGCTTGGTGGATTTTCATCTAATGGACTTTGAAGACTAGACCTAATTTTGGAACAAGAGGAGCTATAAAAGAGAAGTCCTACAACTTTTGGAAACACGTTTTATTCTTGGAGTTTTGGGAGAGAGCCGCTTTTGTTTACGCTACTAGGGTTTGCTTTTGTTCATCTTCTTCTTTATTCAATTCATATTTTTGTGATGAACTCCATAGCTATGAGTAGCTAAATCTTATATTATTGGTTAAGGATGTAGTCCTATTTCTAAAACTTGTGCTTGAGTTATGTATTAGTTTTCTCTCTTGATTATCGTTTAAATCTCTACTGTTTTAATAATCACATGATTGATGTATTGTGATAGGACTTAGATGTTTGGTTAGTTAAGTGGCCAATTAATTGAACTTGCATCCTAGTCCATAACTATTTTAGGGTTTTTCATCAAGCGATAACCCTGAATACAAGTAGCATAAATGTTTACGGTTTGTAGTGATACACTCTCGCGATCATATGTAGAGTTTGACCATTGTCCGAATTGTTATGCGCAATGTATGACAATTGCATTGATTAGCTTTTTCCGTAAATTTAATGCTCCTAGAATTGAACTTAAGTAGCGCAAGGCGTTAGGTTATTCTTTAGGTAGAATTCACATACGCAGCTCTAATGTGTGTGTTGATGAACTTAGGAAATTAATAGATTATCTTGCTCTCTTGATTCTCTAGGCTTTTGATAATATAAGAGATTAAATTGTAATTCTAATCATATATGCAAGCACACGTCTAAGATTGAAGATGAATTCCTTGACCAATATCTTTCTCTCATTGATAACTTTCTACAATTTATCTTGCTTTTAATTTACTTTTATTGCTTACTTAAAAATCAGAAATTCCCCAATTGGTTACTTTAAGAAATTGATTACATAATAACTACAATTGCCTCTCTGTGGAAATGAACTCTTTCTTATCATATACTTTAGTAAAGTGAAATTATTTTTGACGCATACGACAGCGATCGAATTTTGGCGCCGTTGCCGGGGAGGCATACGGCTAGTTATTAAGTTTTTAGTTTCTTTTATAATTTCGCTTTATCTTTGCTTTGTTGTTTTCTTGTCTTATTTCTTACTTGTTTGTGAGAATTGTTTTCAGGTACCTATTCCCTGGCTTCTAAAGATTGGAATTATCCACGGTGCGGGATAGCTACTCGAAGAGGCACAATACTCCAACCAAGTAAAGATACAACGAAAGAACAAGAGTTGGAAACGGAAGAATAGACTTTCCAACAAGAAGAAGCAATTTTAGAACAAGAGGTTCCGGGTGAACAAGAACCACCTTTTGAAGAAAAACAAGAAGCAATGGGTGATGCAAATCGTTCACTCAAGGAGTTAGCTTCTCATAGGCTTGATACACAACAGGGTGTATTCAAACGAACTCTACTTTTGAGATAAAACCGGGTTGCTTAGAGAATTACCAAAGTTCCATGGCATGGTGAATGAAGACCCAAACAAGCATCTTATGGACTTCCACACCATTGTCACGGCCATGCTTCCAGCGGATGTTGAGGCGGATGGTGCAATGTTAAAAGTTTTCCGTTTCTCTTTGATGGATAGTGCTAAGGATTGGTTGTACTATTTACCTCCCTAAGTGTCACGACATGGAATGGGTTGAAGAAACTCTTTTTAGAGAGATATTTTCCTGCATCAAAGGTTACTCAAATTCGAAAGGAGATTTGTGGGATGAAGCAAAATATGGGAGAATCCTTATATGAATGTTGGGAACGATACAATAGATTGGTGGCAAGCTTCCCTCACCACCAATTCAGTGACGCTATGATCATCCAATACTTCTATGAAGGACTTCAATCAAGTGATAGGAATATTCTTGACGCTGCGGGTGGTGGTGCACTAGTTAACAAGACGGTGACACAAGCTAGAGAGTTGATTGAGAACATGGCAGCAAACTCCCAACAATTCTTGAGTCATGGTTCGGATGTGCTTCTTAGGAAAGTTAATGAAGTGAGCGAGGTCGAGAACTTCGTCAACAATTGGGTAACATGACAAAGCAATGATGCAACAAGTTGCAGCCTCGGTGATACCAGGTTCTTCTCAAGCTTATGAGGATGAGCAAGCTAATGCGGTCTTTCCAAATCAACAAAGGTGGTATGATCCCTACTCTAACACTTATAATCCCGGGATGGAGAGATCACCCCAATTTTAGCTATGCTAATAAGAAAGGAGCGGTTCAACAACCTACCTTCAACTCTTCGAGTGGATTTCAACCTCAACAACAACAATTCCAGCCGAGACAACAATTTCATCAACAACAACAACAACAATCTCAAAATCTGGGGTTCAATATGGAAGAGTTCTTTGAAATCTTTATGCAAAGAACGAGTAGTACGTTTAAGGATTTGCAAACTCAAGTTGGTTCTATGGCTATTGAATTGAATCAATTGAAGGCACGAAATGGTGGGAAACTCCCTTCTCAACCTATCAACCCAAAAGAGGGTGTCAATGCAATTACGTTGAGAAGTGGTACACAACTTGTGCAACCCGGTTACCGACCGGCACGGGGAAACACCAAAGGAACTGTTTTGGAGGAGAAAATGAGGATTCTCCCCAAACTTCGAGGTACCTATTTCTAACTCTAAAACTCCTGTTTTCTACTTATGTTCCTCCTTTACCTTTCCCTCGAGACGCAAATTCCAAGTAGGCGGAACTAGAAAAGGAGATTTTAGACATTCTCAAGAAGGTCCATGTGAACATACCACTCATAGATGCAATCAAGCAAGTTCCAAAGTATGCAAAGGTGTTGAAGGACTTGTATACCAATAAACAAAGTCTCAAAGATAATGAAGTGCTTAGTGTGGGGGAGAATGCTTGACAATCTTACAACACAAACTCCCACTTAAGTGCAAGGATCCCTAAGCTTTGACATTCCCACACAATTGGTAACACCACATTTAACAAAGCTATGTTGGACTTAGGTGCATCCGTTAATGTTATGCCTCAAGTCTATGTATAATTCACTTGATCTTGGTCCTCTTAAAAGTCTGGAATTGTGTTGCAATTAGCCGATCGTTCTAATGTCTACCCAATGGGTATTGTTGAGGATGTTCTTGTGCAGGTTAATCAATTAGTATTTCAGTGACTTTTTGTGTGTTAGAGATGGATGAAGGTTCACCGGACTCGTCTCTTCCATTGCTACTCGGGCGTCCCTTCATGAAAACGGCGAAAACCATAATTGATGTGGACAAGGGAACGCTCGAATGGAGTTTGATGGAGAAATAATACGTTTCAACATTTTCGAGACGATGAGATATCCTAGTGATGTCTACTCTTGTTTCTCCATTGATGTGATGGACACATTGGCGCAACAAATGTTTGAGTTGAATGGTGTTGATACTTTGGAAACCGTGCTCACTACACCCATTGATAATGGTTATGAGTATGGTGATGAGATTAAAGAAACCATTGGTTCTCTTGACTCATTACCGGAAAAATCAGCAATTAAGAATATTTCATATGCTTCTTTACCTTGCAATAATGAAAAACTTGTGTCAGCCTATTGTTAAATCTCCAAGTTTAGAATTGAAACCTCTTCCAAGTCACTTAAAGTACTTGTACTTGGGTGACAATGAGGAGTTACATGTGATTGTTTCTAACGAGCTTAATGAATTACAGGAGCAAAAACTTCTAAGGGTGCTAAGGTGATAGGGTGTAGAATACATCCTATTTACTATCTATTGGTTATGCTTTCTTTGTTATTTTTTCTTGTACATTATGTATTTTACGCTTGTTTTGAGCTTTATAGCTACTATGGAGTCGCATGGAGGAAAAGAAGAAGAAATTATCCAATTTGAGCAAAAAGGTCGAAATTGTCATCTTACAGGCAAGTGATATATGGAGTTGACCCAAGGTTAAGGGACAACTCTCTTTGGAGAAGTACTAAAAGACAACAAAGAAATGTTAAGGGGTTGCCGGATGGTTAGCCCTTATCAAGGTAACCGGATCATCAATAACATACCCTACTATTTAACCCTAAAATGAGAAACTCGTCTCTCATTCTTCATTTCATTATTGCATCTCGAAATTGAGAGAAAGATGGAGAAACTAATTGGCGAGAGTGGGTTAGGGTTCTTGATGAGATTCAATGGAGGTTGAAGATGAAGTAAGATTGTGAGATGATTCGCTTTTGGAAGTCGCAATCGATCGAGCAATTATGGAAACAATTCGTTGAACAAGAGTAAAGAGGATGTATTGGGGTTTGTTTGAATTTGAGATGATGGAAGAATGGGTTTTGGTTTGAATCTCACTGTTGTCATGGTGATTGTCATGGGTACGAGAATGGGTTCGATTTTCTCGGTGATGTTGGTGGCAGGTTGAAATCGGAGAAGAAATGAAGAAATGAAACCAAAACAGATATGGGAAATCGAGATGAAGAAACGACAGGAGGTGGAGATGAAGTCGATTCGAGTTGAGTATGTGATGAAGGAATTGAAGCTCGGGGAGATGCTGATCGAGAATCGAGTGGATTAAGAACAACGATTAGTATGGTGTTAAATTGTTGTTGTCGTTCTCGAAGAAATTGGAAAGGATTTGATGGGTGAGAGTAAATCGGATGAAGGTGTTGATGATTTGTGAATTAAACATTGGTGGTGAGAAATGGGTTCGATGTAATTTGAGATTGAAGTTTGAGGGTTTGAAGAAGAAGCGAGATGGGTTCGGTGATGAATGAAGATGGGTATCTTTGGTTGAACAAGGATTGAGTACCTGTTGGTGGTAATGGATTACGGAAATACAAATAGAACTAGGTCCAGTTGCGAAGGGGTTGTGTAGAGCCGAGATTGGTGCGGGGGTAATGCTAGTGATGTGGAATGGTTCACAGGGTTGTTGTTGATTCACTGATGCAGGTGCAGATGATAAGAAAATAGGCTGTTTAAGGCTCTGTACAGGGAAGAATGGTTTGCGAAATCCTTAGATGTATGTTAGGATTCTTAACAGGAGAAGACTACAGATAATGGCCTGAACTCTACTTTGAGGAAACACTAAAATAGCGAACTCGGCCGGAATTTTATTCAGATGAGTCAACTCAAGTGACTCGTTACACCCGGCTCGATGATCCGGATCCAATAAGACCATTTAGACGATTCAGACTCCACTGACTCCTTTCTGACTTGACTTTCTTGACTAACGGTTGACCGTCTTGACCGTTACTTATAACGGTATCGCAAAAAATATTCCGTCGACAGAGAAGAAGATTTCAGGTGACCGGCGGCGACTTTTCCGGCCAATTTCCGGCCATAATACCAGCTTTCCGGCGACCAAAATTACAGATTTTTGTGTGGATTCTTCTCATGGGTGTGAAGACTTGGACTTGGAATTGGATGGAGAATTTGGGTCAAATTTGGAAAGAGAAGATGGAGGATTTGAGAAAGACTTGAACTTGGAAATTGAATTGCTAAAGGAAAGGGTTTCTATTCCTTGGAAGATTTGGAGAACATTGAAGCCTATAAGTAGATAAGTTCTCTACACACTTTTACACATCTTTTTACACACCTCTATACACACATAACACTTGTGTTTTTGCTTGCTTTTCAAAATTCTTCTTTTAATTATTTGTGTGAATTTGAAAAATTCTTCTTTTAATTATTTGTGTGACTTTCAAAAACATGAGTAGCTAATTTTCGTATTGATTGATGATGAATTCCTAGTTCTTAATATATGATTTGAGTTTTGTTTCAATTCTATCTTGAAGTTTTTCACATGATTATCGTTTGTTTTTACTAATAGGAATGTTTATACATTCATGGTTGATTGATAGGTTGTTTAGAGTGCACGCTAAATTGATTTGTTAAATTGATCTAAAGCTAGTGAAAGTTAGGGGATAAGTAATCGTTTATTGACTCTTTACATAAGTAGAAAACACCGAGACCTTGCGGAGGGATTCCGTGGAGCAATTGTGTGTGAAAACAACGTTAGCAAGTAGACCTTGATCTAAGAGTCTAACTACTAATATTAACCTAATAAGTTCATAAATCTTAATGCATTTATTTAAATTACATCTAGAGTGATCTACTACTAGGTGGTTTGGTAAATAGAATCCGGTAGTCGAGAACTTCCGTATCCGGTGATATAAGGGATTTAGGGTTTTAGCAATCGATCTAGGGCCGCTTACCTACGGTTGGTGATAATCTGGACTAATAATATGTGGATGAAAAACATAACTTGAATCATTGTTTTGCAACGAAGAAGGATTCCTTGATCTTGTCTCTCTTATTGATTTCAACTTTATCTTTGAATTGCTTTGTTTATTTTCTTTTGCTTTATACATCCCCCTTTTTGTGACAATTAAGACAACTAAAACCTCTTGCTCCTCGTGGGAACGAACTTAACTACCACTATATTACTTGTTAATTAGGTAGAAAAATATTAATTAATTTGTTGTGGTTACTGATCGCTGTCGTATGCGTCAAAAATAATTTCACTTTCCTAAAGTATATGATAAGAAAGAGTTCGTATCCACAGAGAGGCGATTGTAGTTATTTCGTAATTAATTTCTTAAAGTAAACAATAGGGGGAAATTTCTGATTTTTATGTACAATAAAAGTAAATCAAAAGCAAATAAAGTGTAGAAAGTAATCAATGGAGAAAGATATTGGTCAAGGAATTCATCTTCAACCTTAGACGTGTGCTTGCATATATGATTAGAATTATGATTTAATCTCTTGTGTTATCAAAAGCCTAGAGAATCAAGAAAGCAAGATAATCTATTAATTTCTCAAGTTCATCAACACACACATTAGGGCTGCGTATGTGAATTCTACCTAAAGAATAACCTAACGCCTTGCGCTAATCAAGTTCAATTCCTAGGAGCATTAAGTTTCAGAAATAGGCTAATCAATGCAATTGTCATGCGTTGCACATAACAATTCGGACAATGGTCAACCTCTACATATGATTACGAGAGTGTATCACTACAAACCGTAAACATATCATGATACTTGTATTCAAGGTTATCGCTTGATGAAAAACCCTAAAATAGCTATGGACTAAGATGCAAGTTCAATTAATTGGCCACTTAACTAATCAAACATCATAATCCTATCACAATACTTCAATCATGTGATCATAAAAACAGTAGAGAATTGAACGATAATCAAGAGAGAAAACTAATACATAAAGCAAACACAAGTTTTGGAAATCGGACTACATCCTTAACCAATAACAAATTAATTAGCTACTCATAGCTATGGAGTTCATCACCAAAAATATAAGTTGAATAAAGAAGAAGATGAACAAAATCAAACCCTAGTTATGTAAACAAAAGCGGCTCTCCAAAGTTTCAAGAATAAGATGATCTCCCAAAAGTTGTAGAATTCTTCTTTTTATAGCCTTTCCTCTCTTCCAAAATTAGGTCAAGCCTTCAAAGTCCAATAGATAAAAATCCACCAAGCCCATAAGAGAGAGAAACCCGTGTAGAGAGTATGTCCAAAAAGTCGTCGCCGGAAAACTGGTATTGTGGCCGGAAATCGGCCAGAAGTGGCTGGAAATCGGCTCACGGTGACTGGAAAAGTCCGCCCGCCACCAGGTCAACCAGTCGAATCGGGTGCGGTTAATGAGTCAACTCGGTCGGGCCGAGTCGGAGAATAAGAGTCAATTTGTATCGGTGGTCTAGTCATACCCGAGTTAGATGCTACCTCGGTGACTTGGTTCACCTCTGTGGCCGTGTCACAAGTCCAGTTTGCTGCGCAATCCTTGTGCCTTACCGGCTCCTTAGCTAGCCATCTTGGTCGGCATAACTTTGCAGCCATCTTGGCTCAGAACCTAGACTACATCCAGTTGCTTCCATTGCAAAACAAAGACCATCAATCCTGCCATTCCATTGCCATCCCGACTTGCAACTTCCCTGCAATCCCGGCAAGCAACATCAACTAGCCGACTGCCTCAACCTCTGCCCAAAGATCACCGGTTTGCTTTGCCACACCATATCGAGTCTCGAGACTGGCCATTGTAACAAAACCAGTGCAACTTCTATAGACACACTTTTTTGCAACTAGAGCCGGGGCACCATCTCGACCTTAGCACCTAACTATCACCGGCTAGCCTCCATCTAAATTCCATACATTGCAACACAGAATCCGCCACAGCTCCACAACATTCTCTCACCACCAACAGCATCTCCCTGTCACCTTTAAGCTGTAACTTAAACGTCCATCTACTTGAGCTGTAACTACAAGTCACAAACAAGACCACCACAGAGCCTAACCTCCAACCCATTCATCCTCCTCCGAATCATCACGGCCTCCACCATCGCATCGCACCCCTTCTACATTTACCGGCTTCTTCACTTTGAGTTCAATTCTTGATTCGACTGAGACCATCTCCGTTCACCACCAGTTCTGTCTCAAGACCCACACTTCCACCAATTTAGTCACTTGCAGCTGCACTGTCACAGATTCACCAGAACCTTGCCATCTGCAATCATTTCAACTCCAGTCATTCCCTTCTTAGTATCTAGCTCTCTCTCTCCACACAACAACTCCAACAGCGCATAACCCAGCCACAATAAACTTAACCTGCAACAGCTGCACCCTGCACTTTCCCTGGCCCTATTGCATCACTGCTTCTCTTGCAATTGCCATCTCCTCTGTGCATTCTTGCAACAATACAAGCCGTAACTCACTTGAGCTGAACCTGCAAATCACATCCCAGCTGCTCCAATTACCACCTGCTCTCCACTCACCATAAACTAGCAACAATATCAGTACCATTATGCTCCTCATGTATTTAACCATTAAGACTTCATTTGCTTCATTAATTTAAAGCCAACTCTCATTGCAACTCAGCTCACATTCCCATGCTCAATATCAATGATACAGACATCCTAAAACCACCACCTTCCATCTTGGATATGAGCAACTTCAACTCTTGCCTTTGCATCAACAACTCCCATCTCTGCTAGCTTAGTTTGGGTTTTTTTTTTCTTTTCAGCTCCACACAACAACAGACTCCTCCATCACTGAGTTCACTGCCACCAATGCTTTCCTGCTCAAGTTCATATCAGACCCATTCTCACATCAACAATTTCGGTTCCATTACTCGGCTCAACCTTCCCTCAAACCTAAGCATACATCTATGCTTCTTCCACTGTGAGTTAAACAAATCAAGCCTTCACCTGCAATTCAATGGTATCGGATTCCTCCAACAACAAACCCTTTCTTTCATTTTCAATTTCAGATCAACACAAACCTAGGTGAAACCACCGAATCGTTACATGTAAGCTTTCAACGGAAAACTTGAATCAATCACTTTCAACAGCGCCACTTTCTTGTCTTCAACCACCAATTGCACCTCCTAGCTTCTTGTAATCGAGTTCCACGAAAAAACCCTAACTCAATTTCATCCTTAATCTCACCACCTCAACAACGAGACCAATTCTTCACTAAAGTAAACCCTTGATCTGTTCTGTCATAACCTTTTAGCCATCATCAATCACTCAGACAACAAGATGTTCAATTGTTCCTTCTCGATCTGTAACAAAGATCCTCACCTCATTTACTCTCTTTTCTAAGTCCAGGGTATGTTGTAATGAAGAGGAGAAAATCGATTTCGGGGTTGTAATGGCTGAAATTCATATTGGCACACCCAAAGACTTCTCGATAAGGGTTAACCAAATTGGACCCCTTAACTTTTGCTAACCTGTCATTTAATACTTCTCCAAAAGAGAGTTGTCCCTTAACCTTGGATCAGCTCCATATATCACTTGCACGTGAGATGACAATTTCGCCCTTTTGCTCACATTGGATAATTTCTTCTTCTTTTCCTCCGTGCGACTCCATAGTACCTAATAACTCAAAAACACACGTAAAGTACATAATTCACAAGAAAAATAGCAAAGAAAGCGTAACTACTAGATAGTAAATACGGTGTATTCTACACCTCTCAGATTCCCCCACACTTAGACTTTGCTAGTCCTCGAGCAAATCAAACAAAACAATAAAATACAACAACTCCGTGTCGTCGAGGCTACGGTCACTTTTAGCATAAATAACAAGCCTTTAAACCAATAGATGTCCCTAGTGGACGAGTTGTAGTCTCGTGAGGGTTTACTAGAGATATACCCACAAAACCTATTTTTCCAACTTACTAGTTCTCCTTAATAATAGTATCCAACGCGCTAAGAAGACATAGATATTCTGCACACTAGTCATAAGAATTTAGACACATAAATGAACACAATCTCATTCTTAAAAGTTGAGAGAGAGATAACCATCCCTTCTCGACTAAAATTCGGGTTCGGAGTGATCAAAAGTCTCGACTCGCCTCCACGAGAAAGGGTTTTATGATATTGCTTCTCAATAATAAAACAGACTTTTTATGGGTCACACATGTGTCCAGGTTGGAATGAAGAGAGAATCCCGAGACACGTTGAATGGTAGGAAGGCAAAATCCTCCAATTGTTTTGAAAACCCACATCTTTTAATATTTTTGAAAACCCATTTTTCTCGACGATCTCTTCGAAAGGAAATCAACCATTTAACGAAGGTGGGAATATGCTTACTTACCTCATTATCCGTTCGGCGTGCGGCTAGTACCACTCTCACAAGATCCATAGAAACGTCTTCGGTCTTCTATCGGTGTCTTCATCTTCGTCTTCGGTCTTCAACTCTTGATGATAACTCTTGAACTTCGTAGAATCTCGACAAATATGATTCTTTCCTCTAATTCCTTGTCGCTTGAAACTTCATTATAGATATTCCTTCTTTCCATTGGCTTTATTGAAAGAAAAATACAAAACTAAATACAAACTATACAAACCCAAAATCTTTTTTTTTTTTTTTTTTTTTTTTTTGGAATAAGAAATAAAACAAATACAAAAATAAAAATAAAACAAAATAATAAAAACTACTAACAAACCTAAAAATTTTCTCTTGTCTTTTTTTTTTTATTTTCGTGTTTTTTTTTTATTTTCAATTTTTTTTTTTTAAGACAAGAGAAAAATAAATACAAAATAAAATAAAATACAAAGGCCATGGTGTAAGTACTTTACCACTTGATTCTTCACAACTTGTATGTCTTGATCTCAAAAACTTCTAACTCTCATCCTTGATAATTTCGCTCTTATACAATAGTCTTCAACTTATAAAAATTCTCGCTCCTTGTCTTGTTGCTTTACTCAAATCAAATCTGCTCATTTTTGTACCGTTGCTTGTAAACCTTGAACGTCTTCAACTTTCCTTGAATTTGTGATGCTCCTCTTGTTGATGATGATGGTGTTTCTATGGACCTGTTGGTGTAGAGAGAGATAAGGTGGATGGTGCTAACTGCGAACAAGATTACAAGTGGTATGTAAGTTAGCAATTTGATGTCACCAACATGGTTGATAAAAATAGCACTCAAGAGATCAAAATAGTGCTTCTATGGTGGGAAGTTGGACAGCTCACCATTCTGCCCGGAATTTATGTACGGTGACACACACTCTAAAAGCACAAATTTAGATGCGGTACAAAGAATTGAAGGTCGGTGCCTCACATTATGTAACATGGGTAGTCTCCACTATAGGGGATCACTGTTTTAATACCGAATTCAGTCTGCACCTTATTTGCCACTGGCATGGTTAAATCCAACTTTAACTCTCATACAATTAAGAAACCCGATCATGCTCTCTGTCATCTCTAAGTTCAGTCACTATTATGAGAATTTCATGTAATCTTAATACATGTATACTATGTGACTCTAAACTAACTACAAGTTGGAGTTTTCTTATTCACTAATTCACACAAAAGTTGAAAAATTGCAAAAATTTACAAAGCAAACCACTCCCCCACACTTAAACTTTACATTGTCCTCAATGTAATTGAATCGTCCAAAGAAAGTCAATGTGGGAAATCCTAACGGAAAAGTGACAAAAAATCAGAAAAAGAAAAAACATGACAAGAAAAGAACATAAAAAGATAAGAGATACAAAACCGATGGGTTGCTGATAGGTGTAGAATACACCGTATTTAATATCTAGTATTTATGCTTTCTTTGCGAGTTTTCTTGTAAATTATGTATCTTATGTTTGCTTTTGAGTTTATTAGGTGCAATGGAGTCATTTGGAGCAAAAAGAAGTGGAAACGGCTACAAAAGTGAAGTCACAAGTGAAGAAGGGCCAAAGACCCAGTGGAACTCGTTCAAATACAAGATTTCTACTTTTCATTGTGTAGAGGACGAGAAGATGAAGATAATGGCGAAAGAACGGAGTCATTCGGAGCTCGTATGAAGAAGTTATGGGCAAAAGAAGAACTAGGAATGGTAAACCTGTCATTTCATCGGCTAATACTAACGGGAGCCCAGCCACATGTTAAGGGGTAGCCAGATTTTGGTTAAAGGGAAGTGCTATTGAGAGCCTAGCTAAGGTTAAGGGGCAACCAGCTGAGTGATACACTAAGGACAGACTGCATATCGTTAAGGGGTACCTCTTCCTTTATAACTAGAACTAGGTAGAGGTTTTAATCTGATTCATTTCCAGTCCCATCTCTGCACCAGTTCACACTGCCGGAAAGCCATGATTCCAAGCTTATACTCGGGTTCACTTCTGGTATAACCCAAGGGTCTAATAGCTGAGTACCAAAGGAACAGGGAGGTTCGAATTTAAGATAGGCAAGTGGTACCAAGTTCGGGTTTAGCTAGGAACTGAAGAAACATGAGAATGCCCACAGATTGATGCCATTGATTTATGGGTATTTGAAGCTCAATCGTTCAAAGAGATGAACGACTATAAATGAATGGGTTTGTCGTTAATTTGAATTACGAGGTTGAGAGAGAGCTCATACAACACAAACCTGGTTGTCTTCTGTGACTAGTTTCACACAGACAAGATGTTTGAAAAATGTCAATGATCGATATTGTCGGGAATGATTGTTAAGAACGATAATGGCGGTGATGGTAATAGAGGAGCAAATATGAAATTAGGACTGTTACCATTGATGGCGGTGGCGATGATTTGATCTCGTGGTGTTCTCGAGGAGATTAAACCTAGTCGAGAAAAGGTGAGATATGATGGAAGTACGTCTTTTGCCATTGGTAAGATGATGTTGCAGCATAGAGATGGATCTTGTCTTGCGATCGGTAGCAATGGTTAGGAGGTTTGGAAGTGCGGTACTCGGTCTTTGAATTGAGTTCGTGTTGCTCTTGAGCTCAAAAGTGGTTGGCATTGTTTGTCTGCAATGGAATGAATCGACATGACCGAGTGAACTCGAGATTGAGTAATGCTACGCGCTTTTTGGGTATTAGTTACGTGCCGGAAAGCGAGGTTGCGGGGGTGTTGGCCCGAGAATGGTTCAAGGGGGATTAAGCCTTTCCGTTATGCAAGTGCATAGAACGACAGGCTGAACTTTGCGAAGCAGTCTTTGTCTTCTGTAATGATGGTGTTGTTGCGATTGTGCAATTGCGAAGCAATGGGAATGAGGCGAGTTCCAAGGAGAAGTCGGTGATCTTGCCAATGATGGTTGTGATGGTTGTATGCGAGACTGCTAGTGAAAGATGGTTGAATTAGGATGAGAAAGAATGCAAGGATTCGGGAGCAAAGGCGAACCAAACGGTACGAGGAATTGTAGTTCGGTGATTGGTGCAGGTGGAAGCCGGAGATGGAATTCATGACTGGCTGAGTTTGTGTGAGCTTGTCGACAGGAAGTAAGGCAGAGTTGGGAGCTGAAATTGTCGTGAAGGTCAGTGAAAGAAGGTGATTGCGTAGCTGGTTTTTCAAAGCACTATCTCTCTCTGCTTGAAATCGAGAGTTCATGAATGTGTGTGCACGATTGGCGAGGCACTGTGACTCGAGTTAGAAGCTTGGCAACGTTGGCGGATTTTGAGATTTGAAGTTGTCGGTACCAATGGACGGGGGTTGTGCGAGTGGAATCCGGGGGATGAATGGATGGAATGAAGTGATGGTGCAGCTAGTGCTGTTACTTTGAAAAGCTAAGCTGCAGCTGATTGTGGCTAGCTTGTGATATATAGGGATGGAAGCAAAAATGGCCTGAGCTGTGTCGCAGAAATAGTGCGAAAACGGAGTGAAAATGGCGCACCGGTGAGCATAGTTCCGGTAGCCGGATTTCAGAGGTTAAAGTGTCGATCGTAATATTTCAGTGAATCGCGAGGGGGGTATGAGTCGGATGCAAGAATTAATGGCGGACATATGAGCTACGGACCACGCTTTTGGGTACGTTTTCGCAAGGAATGAGAAGTTGGGTTTGATGGTTTTTGTGAATGTATGGAATTGCGAGAGAAGCGAGTTGAGATCTTTTGGAAGTGTAAAATGTCTTGTGGCAGGCGTCGATGGCGGAGGCAAGTTCGAGTGGCCGGAGATAATTTTCCCTACGGATCAGACCTGATTCCATTGATGACGTCGGCAAATCCGGCGACCGTTTAGACCCAAAATTCCAGGACAGACTTATTTTCACACATGGGCTTGGTGGACGAATTTGAGATGGGTTTGGAGAAGACTTGACCTACTTTTGGGTATCCTTTTGGGAGAGGCATATAAATAGAACTTTTTCTCAAAACCTAGATATATCTCCATTAGGGAGACTTCTACTTGTTTTCTAGGGTTTCACATGATAGGTTCTTCTAAACTCTTTATGATGATTTCCAAAAACACAAGTAACTAAGTTTTTATTATTGGTTGAAGATGTAGTTGGATTTTGGCAACCAAGTTATGATTTTTATGAATTAGTTTTCTCTCAATATTATCGTATGATTTCTACGGGTTACAATAATTGCATGATTGATGTATTGCAATATGATTGAATGTTTGTTTAGTCGAGTCTAGAATTGATTGAACTCACATCCATATCTATAGCTATTTTAGGGTTTTCATCGAGCGATAACCTTGAATACTAGTAGCATGATATGATTCTAGGTTGTAGTGATACATCCTTGTAATCATATGTAGAAATTGACCTTTGTTCGAATTGTTTTGCGCAATGTATTACAATTGCATTGATTAGCCTATTTCGAAACTTAATGCTCCTAGAATTGAACTTGATTAGCGCAAGGCGTTAGGTTATTCTTTAGGTAGATTTCACATACCACCCTAATGTGTGTGTTGATAACTTTGGAAATTACGGAGTATTCTTGCAATAAGGTATTCTATGGCTTTTGATGATAGCGAGATTAAATACTTAATTCTATTCATATATTCATAAACTTGTTTACAATTGAAGATGAAACCTTTATCCAATATTTTATATTCTTGATTTGCGTGCTTTGTTTATTTGCTTTTTGTTTATTTTTATTTACACAATCAGAAAATCCTCGGTGTTTTATATAGGAAACCATAACAATTTGACAACCTAGACCTCTCTCGTGGGATCGATCCTTTCTTGCCCTTGCTATATTTATATTTTGAGTAGTAAGAAAAGACAAGAATAAGTGTGGGGGAAGCTTTTAATCGGTTCATAGCCTTACTTTTGCTTTATGTTACTAATGTTTGTGTGAAGCTAGTGTTTGCAAAGCAGGGTTCCCCGGACGGATCCCCAACTTTCGGATTATTGGTGTATGGAGGAATGAATCTTGCAAGGAGCTATAGTCGGGCGTGCACTATAAAACAAAAGCCCGTATTAGTGGGAGGCGACCCACCGGTTTTGTATCTCTTATCCTTTTGACATTTATTATTGTTTAGTTTCATTTATTTTTTACTGTTTCTATATCATATTTGCATCCCTATGTTTAATTTCATTGAGTCCAGTAATCTATCTTAGAAAATTGTGAATACCTTTTCATCGAAGAATTTCGGGCTGTAGCGTAGTTCAGTCCAGAGACCATAACTTATCAGACCATTTATCAAAACACTGTGAAATTTGACACTGTGTAGAAAACATGTAGATGAACAACTTTTTGGCAGAAATGGAGTTTTTCCAA
>JAJJWW010003829.1:0-48434 GCA_023531295.1 Papaver armeniacum | reverse complement strand
TGGAGTAGGTTTTGTGGGTATATCTCTAGTAAGCCCTCACGAGACTATAACTCGTCCACTAGGGACACCTAGGGGTTTAAAGGCTTGTTATACATGCTAAGTTTAATCGTTTTCTCGACGAAATGGAGTTGTATGTATTTGTTTTAGTTTAGTTTGCTCGAGGACTAGCGAAGTCTAAGTGTGGGGGAATTTGATAGGTGTAGAATACACCTTGATTTACTATCTATTGATTATTCTTTCTTTGTTATTTTTCTTGTAAATTATGCATTTTACGCGTGTTTTGAGTTCTATAGGTACTTTGGAGTCATGCGGACGAAAAGAAGAAGAAATCACCCAATTTGAGCAAAAAGGGCAAAATTGTCATTTCATGGGCGAACACTATCTGGAGCCCGGTCAAGGTTAAGGGGAAACTATATTTTGGAGAATAATTAAAGACAGCTGGCTGAGGTTAAGGGGCTACCACTTGTATTACTAGATACACCCAGAAGAGTTACTCAAAGCACCCAATCTGGGGTGGTTCTTATGACTGGGGTGTACCCATCCATCCCAATTTATAACCCTAATTTTGAGAAATGTTTCTCATTCATTCCAATCATTTGAAAACCAGAAATTGAGTAGAAGAAAAAAAGCATTGGTTGCTGCTGTGAGGCTCGAGATCCAGAGTTTGAGCTGCTGCTATGGATGATGTGAAATAAGAGGAATTCGAGAAGGATTAATGGGTTGGTCTGTGAAGAAAGATGATGGTGATACTGCTGAGGAGAGCTGAAATTGAAAGAGATATTAGATCGAGATAGAGTTGTTGGCAGTGAAGAACAAAGAAGAAATTGATGAGGGTTTCGAATCATCTCTGCAAATTAAACATAGGGTTTGTGTTGGTGATGAAGACACGGAGAAGAGATGATGGATTGAAGTTTGTAGATGGGGTTTTGAATAGGATCTGTGAAATCGAGAAGATGGGTTTGTGGTGGTGCTGTAATTGCAGGAAATCTAAAATTGAAGAATTGGTCTGTTGGTCGATGCAGGGAAGATGACGGTGGTGTTCTTGGTGCTGAGAAGAACATGAAATTGATCTTTGTTTTCTGCTGCTGGTAGCAGGATGAGATTCAGAAAAGAGCTAATGGGTGGTGGTTAAAGCTGTGAGTTGGCGTTGGATGGAGGAAGAATTGAGCTCATTCTTGAGCTAATATGAGATACAATGATGGTTGTGCTGCAATGTATGGAATTAAAGCTGTTGGTGGTAGTCTGAGATGGATGCAGTCAAGACAAGATGGTGAATGATGATGTTGGTGAAGCAGAAATGAATGTGCGCCTAGATGTATGTTAGGAATTCTTAACAGGAGAAGACCAAAAATAGGCCTGAGAATATTCGTAAAAACAGAGGAAACTCTGTCTGATTCTCCATTCTGGTGAGTCGACTCAATGATTCAAATGACCGATCCAGACATCCAACTCAGTAATTCAGCCGACTAAGACCGAGACAAAGCAGGTTGTAGGATCCAAATATCGCACAATAGTAAGAGCTCGCGAGAATGTAGCGAGACTTGCGAGAATGTAGCATGGGCGCGGCAATATGAGTTGTACTCCACTATATGTGAGCTGCCATCCACTATGTGAACACCTACATAAAGAGAAGAGCAGGAGAGAGAAAAGGAGATACATATTTTTGGAGGGTGTACTCATTTTTGTAAGAGAGAGAGAGACTTTATTTTCTTTATTATCTTCTCCCCTTAAAACTAGATCTAGAGCTCTATCAAATATCCATTAATGGAGATTCCCAATGTAACCCAAATGTAATTTCAATAATCATAGTGAAGAACCATAACCCCGTGGATGTAGATCATATTGATCGAACCACGTAAATCTTGTGTCTTATTTTACAATTTTAGCAATTTAATCTTTATTTTGATTATGAAATAGATTTAGATCTATCAAATATTATATGGGGTGTATTGTGGGATTTCCTGCAACTACATTTTGGCGCTAGAAACAGGGATGAAGGATTTGTTCTATCTCTAATTTGCTGGTTCAAAACAACATCCACGGATTTCGATCAAAAGAGTTCCAATGCAAAAAATTTGAGAATTTGCATGAAGATTTATCATCTGAAGCTCCAGAAAATAAAGAGGATGAGATATGAAGGACAAAATCAAAGTTAAAAAAGAAGCAGTGAAGATGAAGTCAGACGGATTAATATCAACAAAAGACAAATCCTCTTTCTTAACTCATTCCTTTTCTTATTACTATTCGCCTTCAAATCTATATATATATATTTAAAGAAAATTTAGAAAAAACTTTCTCATAAACGTTAATTGTTTATAGCAAAGATCAGATCTCATTTCGAAAATCCATTCAAAACAAGTTTTAGTTATGGATTTGTGACTAACAAATGTGCTTGTTATACAATGAAAACCTTAAAATAGTCAGAATAGTGCCTTCCAAATTAATTTATTCGATCTTGAAAACGTGGGTTACTGATGTTCGCAGATCTAATTTCTCCCTTGATTGCTTATTGTACAGTGACATAAACCAACGAATACCATTCCTTCGTCTGTGTTAATTAACAAAGAAGGGTTAAATCTCTGGCCAAGTGAATTTTCTCCGCCGTTCACATGGTATTATGAAGCTTGTCATATTCCCAATATTTTGCTAAGGGATCGTCAGCGAATAAGCTTAGATAGAATCAGAAGAAACTCAACGAAGGCATTATTTCAGCGAAGTAAGGCATCTAAAAGCAAAAGAAGGAATAAGACACAATGATCAAATCTTCCTTGTCAATATCTTATGCGAAATATTAGGAGGAAATAACTTGAGAAAAATGTAATATGAAGTAAACGAAGTGTACGGTGGAAATAATTTCTACGAAACATTTAGAGGAATCAACATATGCAAAGTAGGAGGTCATTGCGAAGTGGGAAGTTTCTGTGATTGCGAAAGAAGACAAATGTAAGAATTCAAGGCTAACAGATCTGTGATAAACTTCCGAGGTGAGATACTTCAAAAGATCATGCAGGCAGTTGGAGTTCAAGATAAACAACGAGCAACAAGATAAACAGCGAGCAACAAGAATAGTTGGTAGGTGATTTGTTGGTGACAAAGGAAATCCAAAAGAAATCATAAAGCGATTGAAAAGCTTCTCAAAACTAGCAGTGAACTTGCGATATCATCGCACAGGAGAAAATAAATTCATTGCTTGATTAACAGCATCAGCTTAGGTGAAGACAAACTCATCCGGCAACAATAACAGGTGAAGATTAAAGCTTGAAGAGCAAAAAAAAAAAACAAGCAAAAGAAACTACATGTATGGATAAAATTTATTAAGGATCGATAATCAGTTAGAGAAGAAGGGATATAGAAGAAGCTCACTTTGTCAAACAACTCCAGCAACCTAACCATCTCGTAAAAAAAGGAAAGCTTGCGGAAGGAGTCAACCCGTCCAATAATTTCTGCGAAGTCACGATAACTTGCGAAAAAGAACTAAAAAATCAACATCTCAGTTAAAGCCAGAGGATCATCCACAAAGATAAAGTAAAGATGCTTACTTGATCGCCAGCTACTGCGAAGAAATACGAAAAATGAAGAGATGATGAGGCAACTAAGTAAGAAGTATTTCTGCGAAGTCAGCAACCAGCAAAAAATTTAACATTACCTATAATAATTCAACTCGTAAAGAAGATGGAATAATTGTTCTTATTTTATCGTCATATGGAAACAAGGAACTTTCTACCGTAAACAAGCAAAAGTGAAAGGAAGAAAGGAAGGAGATCTAACGCGAAGATCAGATTGGGATCCACATTAATAGTCATGAGTACAAAGATTCTCAGCAAATGCACTATCTATGCGAAACTAAGATACTTTCTCAAACGAACTCATGTACCTTTGGAAACTCAGAAGAACGTGGGAGTAAGAGAAAGCTTATACAAAGGACGACTATAAAGAAAAAGTCATGCGAATCTCGCCACTCTTTCACAAGTTGAAGTCCGTACAGATGGTCACGAACGAAAAGAAGAAGCTTGATGTCACAAGATCGAGTCTCACCGCAGCTCACATTTTTTCTTCTGAAGTTGCCTAAAGAGAAGATAGTAATAAGACGACGGTAGTATGGCTTTCTATCGCAAACAGAAGCCAGTATAAATGGTCATCGGTGAAGAGAAGGAGTTTAATATCTAGGGTTCTCCCCATTCGCAAAGAATTTTTGCCCTTCGCAGATGTTCGTTTACTTCATGCAAATGTTTACTTCGCACAGTCTTTGATAATTTCGCAAGGGTATTTCGCAAGAAGAAAGTAGGAGATTATTTCGCAGACACACTTCGCAAGAGAGGGTTAGCACAGTTGGTATGGTGCGAGAATATGCAAGTAGCAGGTCGCGGGTTCAATTCTTGCCTCTCACATCTACTTTTGCTAAGTGACATTTATACTTCATGCAACATATTTTTCGTGCGAAATTGACAACAGCAAGCCGCAAAAGATAAGTACCATTTTCCTATAACATTTTACTTGCAGAAAATAAAAGATTTTTGATTTGGTTTAAAAGAAAGCGATACATTCGCACGATTACAAAAAAAAAAAAGATTTTATTTCAAAATTACGAAGATTTCAAAGATTTCAAAATTATAAAGAATTACAAAGATTTCAAAGATTTCAAAATTACAAAGATCTTAAAGATTTCAAAGATTCGAGAAAAATCCCGCAGATCAATTTATATATTTCTCTCGAATATTTACTTTGCTTCAAATGATATGATATTTAACATGAAGATATGAGAATGGAAGAAGGAATGAAAGAATGAAGACATGCGAAAATTTTGCACAGAAAATGATAAGAGATTATCAAAGATCAGCGAAATTACAAAAGAGCTTATATGCATAAGAGTCAACAAAATAATCAGATAGAGGCGAACCTACTATGGAGAAATCAAAATTTCACAAGAGGCAAATGTACCTAAAGTGCGTCATAGTAGGGGGTACCTATTATATATGAAGAAGAATTGACAAAATAATCAGAATGGGACGAACCTTTATGGCGTACACCCTAGTTCGCGAATAAAATTTCGTAAGAGGCAAAGTACCTAAAGTACGTCATATAAGGGGGTATCTGTAGCGTGGCTCAGGGAAAAGGTTACACCGCCCCTGGAACCTGAGTCATGGAGATTGGGGGTAATAAAACCCATCCAGGAGAGGTACCTTGGATTTTCAATCTAAGCTTATGACTTAGGTTGGACGACCGAGGGTCTCTTCTAAGGAGTCAACATTTGACCAAGGCGCCGAGGTACACGGTTGAGCCAAGGGTGCCTAGGACATTTGAAGTGTCTCGGCCATTCTTGGCAAGTCTCGGCTTATGCTGCACCCGGCCCGAAGAAAACTCCACTTAGGGTGCAGTCTCGTAACCATAAGCCCTATAGGCAAAAGGGATAAGAGGTGCGAAAACAACTGGTTGTTGTTAAGACCGGATGGGAGGAGCTATCCTTGTATGGCGATACGCCTCCTTGAAGGGGCAACCAGGGGGAAGATAAGGGCGGCACCCTCCATTAGGGAGCTGATAGTGTCAAAAAAGACGCAAATGTCATGAGGCTTTATATTCGCAAGGATATTTAGGCTTGTCATATTTGTGCAACAATCCTGAAGAGGCAAAAATACAAAAGAGTAGATAAGACGAGATCAATGGGTCATTGCATGCAAGTGTAAAGACGTCCTGCGATTTCGTCGCAAAGACGGCAATGTCATGGGGCTTTATGTTCGCAAGAATATTTAGGCCTGTCATATTGTCGCAAGAAAAATATCCTGCAGAGGCAATAATACTAAAGAAATGATAAGACAAGATCAATGGGTCATTACATGAAAGTGTAAAGACGTCCTGCGATTTTGTCGCAATAATGAGAGGTGGCAAAATAAGACCTTTAACTAGGAAGGCAAAATAAGACCAAACAAGAGAAATGATAAGGCAAGATCAATGGGTCATTACATGAAAATGTAAGGACGTCCTGCGATCTTGTCGCAATGACAAAATTCAGCGGAAAACATCTGCGAGATTATGCTTAATCTTCCATTTGAATACAAATAACAGAGAATTGTCTTTTATGTGCAGGGAGAAACAAGAAAGGTAGAAATTGTATTCAAAAATTCAAGAAATTCGCGGCAAAATGAGCTAAGTAACACAAAAAATAGCTATACATTGCAATAGATAAGCATTCTCATCATATAAGCATCACACTTGCATCATGAAAGCATCGCATAATCATTTCATGGCATACACATCGCATACACATTTCATAACATAATCATCACATAAGCATTATATTAGCACAAGTATTCAGAATTTCGCAGGATTATTCAGGATTTCGCAAAATGTGTCAGAATTTCGCAGAATGTGATTATTTCGCATGATGTAATTATTTCGCTCGATTATAAGAAAAATAAAAAGCAACTTAAAGAGATTATACTATCACATGAGCACAAAACATGAAACAAAGGCAAGATAAGAATGAAGAGACAACTCGCTCATTCAACACTTTCTCAAGGATTCTACCCTCACAGATAAAGAACAGAGGCAACTACGGATTACCAAGAAAACATTTTAAGTTCTTCATCTTCTCGGCAAGAATCATTTCCAAAGTGGATGTTCACTAGTGAATAGCAAGAATCCTCACCAAAAATGGAATAATAACTTCGCATGAACAGAGGCAATATTTCTTATTCTTATTCAAGGACAGATACTTCTTATATTTCGAGGATTGAGTACTTCTTATACTTCTTCAAGGATACTTCATACTTTGTATACTTCAGGATGATGCTTCTAATTACTTCTTAGTATTTCGGAACTTCACAAAAGAATAGAGGCAAGTACGTACTTTTCAAGTCCAATATTCTTTCGCTTGTTCCTTCGTCAACAAAGATCAAAGACTACTACAACAACGGATTTTTCCTTAAAGATCGTTCTTCAAGCAATATTCAAGGAAAAAGAGGCAAGATGTAGGATCCAAATATCGCACAATAGTAAGAGCTCGCGAGAATGTAGCATGGGCGCGGCAATATGAGCTGTACTCCACTATATGTGAGCTGCCATCCACTATGTGAACACCTACATAAAGAGAAGAGCAGGAGAGAGAGAAAAGGAGATACATATTTTTGGAGGGGGTACACATTTTTGTAAGAGAGAGAGAGACTTTATTTTCTTTATTATCTTCTTCCCTTAAAAACTAGATCTAGAGCTCTATCAAATATCCATTAATGGAGATTCCCAATGTAACCCAAATGTAATTTCAATAATCATAGTGAAGAACCCTAACCCCGTGGATGTAGATCACATTGATCGAACCACGTAAATCTTGTGTCTTATTTTACAATTTTAGCACTTTAATCTTTATTTTGATTATGAAATAGATTTAGATCTATGAAATATTATATGGGGTGTGTTGTGGGATTTCCTGCAACTACACAGGTGACTATCCTTCATTGACCTGGTTGACTAACGAAGACTGTTAGTTTGACTGTTATATTTAACGGAATCTGACGGAATATTCCCTCGACGGCGACAGAACTCAGGTGGCCAACGGCTTTTCAGGCGGAATTCCGGTGATCCCGAGAACTTTTCAGGCGGCCAAAATACAGATATTTGTGCAGAATTTTCTAGACTCATGGGTTTGAGAATTGAGCTTGGATTTGGAAAGAGAAGATGGAAGATTTGAGAAAGACTTGGACTTGGAAAGAAGACTTATAATGGAAAAGGGATTCTATTCCTAAGAGAATTGCAAGGAAATTGACGCCTATAAATAGAGAAGTTCTCTACTTTTCTCTACACACTTCTACACCTATTACACACACAACACTTGTGTTTTTGCTTGCTTTTCAAAATTCTTCTTTTAATTATTTGTGTGAACTTCAAAAATTCTCCTTTTAATTATTTGTGTGAATTTCAAAAACATGAGTAGCTAATTTTCTTATTGATTGAGGATGAATTCCTAGTTCTTAACATGCTTTGAGTTTTGTTTTAAATCTACTTTGAATTTTTCACATGATTATCGTTTGTTTTTACGAATATTAATGTTTATGCTTGATTGATAGATTGTTTAGGTGGCCAACTAAATTGATTTGTTAATTGATCTAAAGCTAGTGAAAGTTAGGGGATAAGTAATCGTTTCTTGACTCTTTACACAAGTAGAAAACACGAGACCTTGCGGAGGGATTCCGTTGAGCAATTGTATGTGAAAACAACGTTAGCAAGTAGACCTTGATCTAAGAGTCTAACTACTAATATCAACCTAATAAATTCATAAATCTTAATGCGTTTAACTAAATTACATCTTGAGTGATCTACTACTAGGTGGTTTGGTAAATAGAATCCGGTAGTCGAGAACTTTCGTATCCGGTGATACAAGGGATTTAGGGGTTAGCACTGATCTAGCTGTTATACCTACGATTGGTGATAATCTGTGATTAATAAAAAGTGGAAAAGAACATAACTTGATTCATTGTTTTGCAACGAATAAGGATTCCTTGATCTAATCTCTCTTATTGATTTTAACTTATACTTTTATTTTAATTGCTTTATTTACTTTCTTTTGCTTTTAAAATCTAAAACCAACCCCCCCCCCTTTGTGACAATTTTACAACTAAAAATCTCTTGCTCCTCGTGGGAATGAACTTGACTACACTATATTACTTGTTAATTAGGTGGTAAAATATTAATAATTTGTTGTGGTTACGACATGCATCAGTATGTCAAGTTTGATTGTCATATTTTAGTGTGTCAAAACTCATCTAAAGTCGCTTGAATATATACTAGAGTCAACTTCATTTAGGTTAGACTAGAAAGTCTAGGAATGTTGATACATACAATTATTACTCCGAAGACCTGAAGAATGTGAAGAAGAAGCGAACTACAACGACGACATCATCCTTCCTCTTGAGGTTAGTCATATTGACTTGAACTATTTCATTCCTAACATATCTTTCAAGTCGTGCTATATTGAAAACATAACTACGAAGCTATATATACTCTACATATTGTATGATAATCTAGTGATGTGACATGGTCATATTTGTATGATCATAGTATTAGGGAATTAGACTACGAAGTATATCGCTTATCTTTTGAACTTCGTAGATATGACATCGACATAATCTTGTATACACTGTTATGATTATGTGAATGGGTTATGGTGAAGATTTCATCATAGGAAACAATTTTTTACATTTCTTTAAAGGAAGTACATTCATGAACTTGTTTTATGAATTGAAAGGGAAATCATTAGGCTTATTGGTACGGTTATTCCTTGCAAATCTTTGGATTACCAATATGTGTGAGATAGTAAAACCGATCGTAACATTGTTATGTATCTTGGTATAACTAATCATAATGCCCGACTTATGATTTGGTATGACTAGTTTTTAGTAATTGGTGTAACCGATCCTAAGTAATCACCATGAAATGGTATGATCGATAGTTGTAATTGGTGTGACCGATCCTAGTAATTGGTGTGACCGATCACAGTGTATTGTGTAATCGATCATTGCAATTGGTAACCGGTCCTGGTAATTGGTGTAACCGATCCTGGTAATTGGTGTAAGCGATCCTGGTAACTGGTGTCACCGATCACAAGCAATACCAAGGAATATGGTAACCGGTCCTGGTTACTGATGTAACCGGTCCTGGTTACTGATGTATCCGGTCCTGGTTACTGATGTAACCGGTCCTGGTAACTTGTGTGACTGATCACAAGTATTTCCATATTGAGGTATAACCGATCCTGGTGATTGGTAGAACCAATTGAACCCATGTATGTGATTTGATTTTTGATCAATCACATAAGTATCTTGGAATGCTGGTCAACCAATTATAAACTTGTTTGGAAGTGTGGTATAACCGATTCCAAGAATGTAAATCCATGTAAATATGAATAAGGATTTACAGTGAAGAGATGTCAACATACTTTGAACACGTACAATAACTCTTATCATTTATTGTTCAAAGATATTCCTTAGTACTCAAGGAGATCATGTGCCGAAATAAATTGAGAATCTTTTAATTATGGTTTTTGGTTTTATATGCTTTAATTACCAGCAATTAAATGCATATATATCTCCAAAGAATAAAATTAGTAATGTGGTTTTACTTATTAGAGATTTTCTATTGAGAGATTTCGGAAATTTTGGACAACCATTTATAGGAATTAGGAAAACCGATTTTGGCATTCATTGCATATCTTGAGAATATTTTCGGTTTTGGAAATTCCTTGCTGTCTAAACATCCTTGGTATATAAATACCTAAGTTTGCATTTCTAGCAAACTATCCTAAGAGTCAGGCAAACTTCATTCTTGTTGTTTCTGGTGGAGCCGTCTAATCGGAGAGGAAAGTATCCTAATTAGGTGAAATCTCTTACGACTGCTCGTTTAAAGACTTATGTGGGATCAAGAAGCTCTACGAGTACCGTTGGTGGGAAACTAGATAATTGCAGTATTATTAGTTTTCGATTGATTTGATTGACTAACAGTTGTTGAAACTTTGATTGCACCTAGTTTGTTTATTCTTGAGAATCTTCTCTTCTGATATAAGATTCATTTAAACTAGATCGAAGTATTGACGGGATCGTTAGAACTGTTTTTAGATCTAAAGAAATCTTGTGATAATCCATTGTTAATAGACTTCGTTCTGTGTGTGATTGATCACAAGAGATTTAAGTGGTGTTGTGCAGGTTTTTATTGAAGATTAAAGAAGATTTGAAGACGAATAAGATTTCTTATTAGTTCCTTTATCTTTGTGTGTGTGCACAAACCTTGATCGGCTATGATCCAACTAGAATCAGATTTATTCGATTGATTAGTTGCTTGAGATCGGCATTCTCTATATATCTTTTTGAGATTTATTTTGATTGAGTGCAAATCTAAACTTAACTACTTTTGTAGTTATTGGATAGATTGATCTAACCAGGCAAAGGAGTTTATAAGATTAAACGGAAGATCCTTTGCATATGACTTGAGATATCTTTATCTTAAAAGAATCAAAAGAGTTGTTACCAAACAGATTTGTTGTTCCTTTACTGTTTGGAATACGATCCAAAGGAATTGTACCAGTACGTGACATTCGGAGTCGGAAGCGCAGGGATACTGAGGAAACTAAGTGAACTAGGGGTAGGCTTGGTCTCAACTATACGAAGTTGGTGTAATTTTGTATAACGGCTTAATTCTAAGAGTATTCAATTTTGGACTAGGTCCCGGGGTTTTTCTGCACTTGCAGTTTTCTCGTTAACAAAATCTTGCCATGTCTTTTACTTTTCTATTTCCGCAATTATAATTGTTTATTATAATTAAAAGTAAAATACACAAACGTTAACTCTGATATACTTGATAGTGATCCTATAGAGTTTGGTTAAGTCCGAACTATTATCAAGTATCACACTTTGGTAGTCGTTTTGTCTCAATCTCGTATCCATAGACAATCACACAAAGTGTGAATACCGATTTTTTGTATTGTCTCGACTCTGTCCATAGACTATCACTTTCGGTAAGAGGACTTATAGGTTGTAAACAAAAATATTGTGGTGTATTTTGGTACCCTCGTCTTTTCACTCAACATAAGTCAAGATCGGTTCTATCAAAGTTATTACCTAGGTTCGAATTGGTCATCCAATAGATCTTCAATGAAACCGGACCAAAACGCCTATTGATTTCCTTTCGATTACAAAACAAGTTTCGTATATGTATTTTTTTTAAACATATGTAATCAAACATAGTTTCCTAGGATGAAATCACACATATATCCAATACACAATCAAGTAACAAGTTACATATATTATGTCGATCTCACATTTACGAAGTTCAAAAAATATATACTTCGTAATCAATATTCATCCTTGACACTTTGATCATACTAAAAATGATCAAGTCTAATACTAGAGTATTAAATATATCCTCGCATGTTATGTTTTCAATCTTAAACGACTTGAAAGCAACGATAGGAATGGAAACAAGTCAAGTCAGTATCACAATACCTTAAGTGGAAGGATGATTTCACGATCTTCAGGTGTTCAGAGTAATACTTGTATGTCTCAACATTCCTAGACTTTCTGGTCTAACCTAAACGAAATTGGTATCTAGTACATTTAATCAAGCGACTCTAATTGAGTTTTGAAACTAAAATATGACAACCAAACTTGACATACCAACGCTTGGTGGGTTCAACCGAGCAATGCTCTAACATTCTATATGAAGGTTTTTGGACAAAGTGATATTAAAGGAGTGAAGGATGATATGCGTTTGTCTAATAGAGTTTGTTGGAGGGAGGATATTTACCTTAAAAACAACATTAAAGAATCTATCTCTTTGAAGAAGCTTATGTATATTAATCGTGTTTGTAATGGATTGAAGTTTGCGCTTGAAAATTTGTAAACTGATCGTGGTTTGTAACTTCTGCCGAATATATAAGGAGGCAACTCCTGCTCGACATGAGTAAGGGAATGATGTGCTTTATTACTAGGTTTTACTTAAAAAAAAGGTTATATAATGCGGTTCATAAATTCCGCAAATACAGTTGGCAAAATTACATGCTAAAACTTTGTAAACCCAAAAAAATTAAAAATAGGAATCCAATAGGGAGACAGGCAACTTGCCATTGCAGAAAATAAAATAAAATAAAAATATCTATTTTTTAAATTATTTTGTCTAATAGTAGATATTTAAAATTTGGATAAAAGGTTTACAATGAGTTAGTAGTCTGGCAACAAACTGGGCCCCAACGCCTTTCTGAATGACAAGGCCTATTCTGTAGAATAAATAGTTTCCAATTTTTTAATGGAAACTGTTAATATTATTAATTTCGAAGAAGCATTTACATTAAAGAAAAAAATGGTTTCAACCGATGATCCATCTTAGCAACTGTTTTATTTTTTATTTTTAGGTATTCAGTCGAGAAAGACACAATCCTTTTAAATATTGTTTCTTTCGCTACTTTATTTACCGAAAACAGAATCTTCGTATTCTTAAACTCGAAATAACAACTGCTAGAAACATGAAACAAACTTTTGCATCTATGTATATTATTTTGAGCTCTCCACGAGAGGTTGGATAAAATAACTAGAAAGCAAAAGACTTATAGTCGGATTTTTAAAGGCAAAACAATATACTCCGAGTTTGTTTGGATCTACAAAATTTTGACAATATACTCCTTTCTTTTAGGAGCATCTCTTCTCGATTTACTAGTAATCGATATCTTCATTTGTATTAGGATTTCGATGATTTTGTACTTTGATGTTTTTATTATTCTTGTAAGTGATCATGTAGTCACTATTTTGATTTGAATAAACGGTCCGCGAGTTATAACCCCAAAGGTGTCACTATCCATCCACAAAAAACCCATCAAAACAAAAGTAACACAAAAACCCCAAAAAAACAAAAGTAACACAAAAACCCCAAAGAATTTGATGAAACATCATAGAATTTGATGAAACCAATTTTGAAATTTGGGGTTTTTGTATCAATTTTGTTTAAGATGGAGTTTTAATAGATCCCAACATTTGAATGGGGTTTTTGTACCACAAGTTTGGTCACCTTGGGTTTTTATGACTAGTTCCGTTGAATAAAAAGGAAAAAGGAAAAAAAAAATGGGAACATTATCTATATACCCCTACTATGAGGCCCATTGCAAAAATACCATTATGAACTTTACAATACATTACTAAAATACCCTCTATTGTATAGTGTATACAAACCACTACCACTAATCACTATTCAAAAAAAAAAAAAAAAAAAAAACCTCTACGGCCCACCACCGCCAACAACCACCACTGTCCACCACCTACCACCACCAACAACCATCACCGCCGACGACCACCACCACCGCCAACCACCACCAACCGCCACCACTGTCCACCACTGCCAACCACCGCCACCGCCACCACCACCAACACCATTATTTCACTCCGCCGCCGCCGCCAACCACCACCGCCGCCGCCAACCAGCGCCACTGTCCGCCACCACCGACAACCAGCGCCACTGTACACCACCGCCACCAACCACTTTCATCCACCGCCGCCGCCACTAACCACCACCGCCAACTACCACCACCATGTGGAGTCAACTTGTTGAAGTTGTCTCCAAATCTAAAGGCAACTTGCTGAAGTTGTTTCTAAAGTGGAGGTAACTCGCTCAAGTTGTCTCCTATAAAAATAGTGTGCGGGAACAAGTTGCAAAACAAAAATGGAGCCAACTAGCTCAAGTTGTCTCCGAATCTGAGGCAACTAGCTCAAGTTGTCTACAAAAGAAAAGTATACACAAAAAAGTGAACCTGGCGTGAGTCGAACACACATCATCTTACGTGGAGTCAGTCATGCTACCGTTGCACCACAGGTTCGTTAATGCAAAATGAAATATCAAAATCACATCCAAATAGATATACTACACCTACTGACGTATAAAACTACACAAAAGTTCATGGTCTGTAACACATACATACCTAGTAGTTTGCGCGCATCCAACTACCATCACCAACTGCTAACACAACAAACCACCTCCAACATAAGTTCATATTGTCTCCCACAACTACCCCCACCACAACTGCAACATCCACTACCATCACCAACTGCTAACACAACAAACCACCTCCACTGTGACATCCACTACCTCCAGCATTGGTGCAAACAAAGAAAATTGGAAGCTCAACAACTCTGTACATTCACCTAATATCCGGGTAGGCCCGAAAGAGTGTTTATATTTACGGCCTACGGTTATACCGCAAGTGCACGGTGTCGTGATGTAGGATCGAGCAAGTGCGGGTCGAACCACGAGACTTGTGGTGCCCTATATGTAATCAATGGCTTTCTAAACTGATTTCAAGTGAAGGTAATGTAACACGATGTAACAAAGATATTTTTGTGCCAAACGGCAGTTTTGTATTGAAGTGAACCTAAACTAAGGTAAACAGCAAGATAAAGGGGATGCTAGAGTCTGCAAATCCACCACTAACTCTCAGTGTGAGTTCATCTAAGTTTAAATTCTTGTTCCTTTGTCAGAGAAGTATTAAAGTGTCAATTTTATCACTTATCCAAGGAATTTCTCCTAGTGACACTTCAATTAACAACTAGTGTGCTAACAACCCGGAGCACTCGGTTGTCTAATTAAGCACAACCAATCAAGGGAATTAGCTTTTGGGTCTAATATCCGAGTGAAGCCTAGCCAATGCGGTTTTAAGCCTAACTACAATGCATACATGGTATTCACTTTGTGAGAGTAAAGCAAAGGAAAGCTAAAATTGAAGAGTATCGATAACATTTAAGCACTCAAGAACATTAAACAGAGTTAACAACACACATTGAGTTAGGGTTTTGATGAAACCCTAACAAAACTAATTAAAACATAATGATGAAATAAAAAACCGCAAATTAAATCTACAATGAAGCACTGGCTAGCCCAAAGCGTCACTAATTTCTCGGTTTCCCCTTCTATTTATACCAACACAAACCCCAAACCCTAGTTCTTGATAAAACATCAATTAAAAATGAAATAAACTCTCACCCACTTCCACGACTCGCGTGATGGCTCTACTCAATCATCTCTCGTCTTCCGAATCGAACATGCGGGGTGGTTGGTGATGAAACCCCAACCCTATTTATCTTTAACCTAGCTTCTAGGTTGAATAGAAGCTATGAAATAGATAAATCGGAGAGAGAGTGGTGATGGAGTAGGGGCTGATTGCGACGTAAGGAGATGGAGGCGATGATGTCTCCGCATCGGGGACGTGGGAAGAAGGAGGTGGAGGTGAGGGTTTTGCAGAGAGGAGTGGGTGGAGAAGAAAGAGAAGTGAAGGGGAAATGTTTGGTCGTCGGGGGGTATAGGCATAGGGAGTTTCAATGTGAAGCGGCGCAAAGATAATTTGATGAGCCGGGCCTAGCGAGCGTAGGATCTAGCGGTAAGATCCGAACGGGTCGAGGAAATAAGTGGTGAGTTTGTTGTTGAGCGATTGCAGCGAGTTCGATGTGCGTGAGGGAGCGACCGTAGGATGTAACTAGACGCGATCTCACCGGCTCGGATAATCGGGCTCGGATCCGGGTCGCGGGTCGGGTCTAGCTCAAGCCCATGTCTTGTAGATGAGTTGCTACTTGTTGGGTTGCAAATCGTCTTGCGCGGGCTTTGGCTTTCTGCTCCATAGATGCTCGACTCCAATTCTTCGCTCTTTGGGCTCCTCAATTTCTCCTGACTTTATTTAGTACCTAAAAACACAAAATTAATTAATACAAATATTTATTCTTGAAAACAAAGAAAACACAGAATCTGGGATAATATCTAATTTCTAAGCGCAAAAGATGAGTAAAATGCCAATAAAAAGGTGTATAAATATGCACTATTTGGCACTCATCAAATACCCCCAAACCTGAATTTTACTTGTCCTCAAGTGAAACAGAAAATAAGAAATCCTAACTATACCACCTGTCATTTGGTCTCTCGAATGCATTTAGCGTATGCACTAAGCCTTTAAACCCCTAGGTGTCCCTAGTGGACGAGTTGTAGTCTCGTGAGGGTTTACAAGAGGTGTACCCACAAAACCTTCTCCAACTTCGAGAGCGTAAAGAGTCTCAAGCATCCAAGGAGCTATGAGTATATAGAGTTTCTGCAGGCTAGTAACAAGAAGTTAGAACTACTAAAGAACGCATTCTCATCCTTAAGTCTTTGAGCGAGAAGTAACCATACCATATGAAAGAATTCGGATTCGATTGTGATCATAAGCCTCGACTTCCTGCCTCACCATTAGGGTTTTATGATAATTGCACTCAAAAAGATCGCTTTTTTAGTCTCTCATGTGTGCGGCGAGGAATAAAGAGAGAAATCCCGCACACGTTGTAGGTAAGAAGGCTAACCTTACGAAATAAAATCGGAGACTCCACAAAAGTGTGGATAAAAAGAATCTTTTCTCGATGATCTCTAAGAAAGGAAAATCAACCATTAGCAAGGGTGGGAGTACTCACTCACTTCTCACCCGATCGGCAACTAACATCACTCTCTCATAAGAAACCATAGAAACGTCTTCAATCTTCGGTCTTCGGTCTTGATCTTCAACTATTGATGACGAACTTGAACTTCATAAAAACTTAAATTTTTTTTTTTTTTTTTTTTTTTTTAACTTTGTGGTAACTAGACACAGAAAATAAACTACAATATTTTTTTTTTTTTTTTTTTTTTTTTTTTTTTTTTTATAAAAAACGATAAAACTCAATTTTTCACAAACTTCATTAATTCTCATCCTATTTTCTTTTCTTTTCTTTGTTGCACGTAAACCTTGGACTATATCAATTTTTCTTTCAATATTCGATTCTCGCTTCTTCTTGTGATGATGTGTTTCTATGGGTCTTGCTTGATTGAGAGAGAGAATGATGCTAACTACAAATCGGTATTTAGAAGGAGTTTTCATCTTTAGACGTCACCCTCATGATTGACAAAATTAGCACTCAAAAGATCAAAAGTAGTCTTGAAAGTGGTGCGAAGTTGGGTAGCTCACCATTCCTACCCTAATTGACGTACGGTGACACACACTCTAAAAGCTTTTCTAGAAAGTCACAAAGAGTGAAGGTCGGTACCTCGCTTGATGTAAAATGGGTAGTCTCCACTATGGGTGATCACAATTCTACTACCGAATATCTAAACAAAGACACCTAATTAAGCCCTCCCTAAGATGGTTAAATCCAACTTTAACGCTCTAATCAACTAAGGAACCCGATTGCGTTCTCCGTACTTCCAATTTTATTATTTCGGTGATTCTCTATGTAAACATAGCTAGAAGCATGCTAGTGACTCTAAAATCTCTAAAGTTGGAGGTTTTACAAAAAGAGTTATGATTTTTTTTTTTTTTTTTTTTTTTTTTTGGTTACAATAAAACGATAAAACTCAATTTTTCACAAACTTCATTAATTCTCATCCTATTTTCTTTTCTTTTCTTTGTTGCACGTAAACCTTGGACTATATCAATTTTTCTTTCAATATTCCGATTACGCTCCTGTTCTTGTGATGATGTGTTTTCTATGGGTCTTGGCGATTGAGAGAGAATGATGCTAACTACAAATCGGTATTTAGAAGGAGTTTTCATCTTTAGACGTCACCCTCATGATTGACAAAATTAGCACTCAAAAGATCAAAAGTAGTCTTTGAAAGTGGTGCGAAGTTGGGTAGCTCACCATTCCTACCGGAATTGACGTACGGTGACACACACTCTAAAAGCTTTTCTAGAAAGTCACAAAGAGTGAAGGTCGGTACCTCGCTTGATGTAAAATGGGTAGTCTCCACTATGGGTGATCACAATTCTACTACCGAATATCTAAACAAAGACCTAATTCGCCCTCCTAGGTATGGTTAAATCCAACTTTAACGCTCTAATCAACTAAGGAACCCGATTGCGTTCTCCGATTTCCAATTTGTTATTTCGGTCGTATTCTCTATGTAAACATAGCTAGAAGCATGCTAGTGACTCTAAAATCTCTAAAGTTGGAGGTTTTTACAAAAAGAGTTATGATTTTTTTTTTTTTTTTTTTTTTTTTTTGGTTACAATAAAACGATAAACTCAATTTTTCACAAACTTCATTAATTCTCATCCTATTTTCTTTTCTTTTCTTTGTTGCACGTAAACCTTGGACTATATCAATTTTTCTTTCAATATTCTGATTCTCCGCTCAGGTTCTTGACGATGATGTGTTTCTATGGGTCTTGGCTTGATTGAGAGAGAGAATGATGCTAACTACAAATCGGTATTTAGAAGGAGTTTTCATCTTTAGACGTCACCCTCATGATTGACAAAATTAGCACTCAAAAGATCAAAAGTAGTCTTTGAAAGTGGTGCGAAGTTGGGTAGCTCACCATTCCTACCCGAATTGACGTACGGTGACACACACTCTAAAAGCTTTTCTAGAAAGTCACAAAGAGTGAAGGTCGGTAACTCGCTTGATGTAAAATGGGTAGTCTCCACTATGGGTGATCACAATTCTACTACCGAATATCTAAACAGCACCTAATTCGCCCTCCGGTATGGTTAAATCCAACTTTAACGCTCTAATCAACTAAGGAACCCGATTGCGTTCTCCGGTACTTCCAAGTTCTTGTTATTTCGGTCAGACTCTCTATGTAAACATAGCTAGAAGCATGCTAGTGACTCTAAAATCTCTAAAGTTGGAGGTTTTTACAAAAAGAGTTATGATTTTTTTTTTTTTTTTTTTTTTTTTTTTTTTTTTTTTTTTTTTTTTAAATTGAAGGTGAAATAAAAGACTAAAAACTCTAAATGCAAATCACACCCCAAACCTAAATCAAACATTGTCCTCAATGTGTCAACAGATAGGAAAATTAAACAACGACATACCATGAGAACTATCTTTGAAAAGATAAAAGGGAAGAGATTACCGGAATGTCGGCGGGAGCAAGGTTGAGCTTCATTCGTCAAGGCAAAATCCAACATTCTCAGTGGTGATTATATCGGATTAGCATAATATATGTGCAAGAAGACTCAACCGAATCAAGAAAAGAAAAATTTAACAAGTCCTACTGGATTATATACAAAAATTCACCATAAACCAACAGTCTAAAGAGTTGAGGATCAACCCAAAAGACGATATGTACAACCATCAACAATCTTACACAAATATAACATGAGAGTGCAAGTAAGACTGCAAATGGGAATGAGTTTCCCCCAAACCTAAACTTGTGAACGGGTGTGTTTGTGAGAATAAAATCTTGCAATTTTAAAGGTACATCATGCAAAAGGTCTAACTCAAAATGAGTTTTGCTAATTACAAATGGAGACATACATATTCCAACCGTGGCTCCTTAAGAGTGTTATACTTTGATGCAAAATAGTCCAAGAGGACTTGGGAAGCACAAAGTTCTAGGCCTAAGTTAGGCAATTTCAGAAAAGTTGGTTTTGCAATTTTGTGACAAACTACACCTAGGTTTGGTGGAGGAGTATCAATTTGTGACTCAGGAGAGAGGTTAGGTACATCTACGTTATTTTCATGTATCAAATCATTTGCACCGTCACACTCTTTCCTAAGGTCAGGAGTGGGTAAATCATGGTCATTTTCACAGGACAATGGCACAGGTTCCACATCAATATCACATGCATGAATATCAGAAGAAGCATCATTCATAGGGTTCACAGGAGAGACACTTAATGTCGCTGAACCTAAAAATTCTATTACATTTTCAAAATACACATGCTCTTCATATTCATCATCATCATCATCATCATAGCAAAAATCCATCTCTCCATTCCAAATTGTAGTATTTTTAGTGTACTCATCTACCTCTAGATTAGGTTCATATTCAATGTTAGTCGCATGAGTAAGACTAGAAACACTATTTTCAATCCTATCATTTTGTAACTCAATTAGGTTCCTTTGAAGAATCATCTTGAGTTGTTCTATTGAAGGAGAGTCTTCACTAGTGGGTATGCATTCCTCATATGGATATTCATTGTATGGTTGTGCATGAGGTTCACTAGAGAAGGGAAATTCAGACATGTTGCTATATGGATGGTCATGCATTGCATTCATTTCAAGCCTAGCATTTTGCTCTATGAGTGTTTCCATTATTGATTGCAAACTAGGAGTTGGGGGAGTATAAAATTGTTCATCTCCCCACTGTGGTGAATGATGCATGTGTGCAGGTTGATTATGGTCCCAATAGTCACTTCTAGACACTTCATACATTGGATGGTTTTCTCTAGACTGTCTATAAGCATGCAAAATATAACAGTAATCATCAGGGTGGTCTAAGCCACCACATAAGGTGCAAGCATGCGTTTCATATTGCCTAGAAAAACTAGATTCGACAGATTGCCTTTCTAAAGCAGATAGTCGAGCCTCTAATTGATCTAAAAGTGATGACTGGGTATGAGGAGAGTGTTCATTCTCAACCTGTGATGGATGATACATGTGCTCATAGTGATTAGGGTATGTGAGGTCAGGGCCCTGAGAAGGCGCATAAAATTCTCTAAAATCACTATGGTATGTGGGGTTCATCATGTGAAGCGTGCCCGTAAGCACGCTCTCTAAGGGATTTGTTTCCATCCCCAGATGCGGACCAAAATCTTGACATGGTCTAGCTCTCAAATTGAACTCAAAGCCCAATTGTAATGGACTTAATTTGGTTTATTGGGTTTTTGGTTTGTTGGGTTTTTGGTTTGTTGGGTTTCATTTGGTTTGGGTGGGAAAGTTTGGTTTAAATGGATTTGGTTTTGTTGGGTTTTGGTTTATTGTGGGCTAGTTGTTTGAACCCAGGATTTGTGAAAACAGAACAGCCCAGGTTTGTGTAAAGCCTAGTGGAACTGTGGGCTCAGTTAAAGCAGCCCAGTTCACAGTTTGGTTGATTGTGGGTTAGCCCAGTTGTGCAGGCTTGCAATGTGTGCAGACAGCCCAGCAGCAGAGGTTATATGGGCTCAGCCTATTGCACAGCCCAGGTTGCTTGTGCAAAGCCTAGGTTTTGTGAGCTCAATTGGCTACACAGCCCAGCTAATGTGTAGAGTGGGTTGAAGTTTGGTGTAAGCCCAGCTCAAAATTTCAAGCCGGTGGAAATGTTCAACCCGAGGTTATGGGCAGTGGGCTTAAAGCCTTGTGCACAGCCCAGCAGATGGGGCTTAGGTTGTATGCAGAGCTCAGTGAGTTACTACTCACAATGCTAACATACAATTTCACAATTTTAAGCACAGAGAAGTGCTTGCTGCTTAGCACAGACTCACAAGATTGACACAGCTCTGCACAATGGAACGTGTGCACAGCACAGGACAGACTTATGAGCACAACAGATGAGTAAACTTATGAGATTGGTCAGGCAAGCACAAGGGGTTCAACAAGTTAGCTTCCACAGGTGGTAGCTCAAAAGAGTGCACAACACTGTAAGAGAGTGCTCAGTTTATGCACTGGGCATATGCACAGAGTAACACAACACAAATTAAACACAGCTGGCAGGTGATCAAATAACAGGGGAGCGCACAGGTTGCAGATGCAAAAGTTGAACCAAGCACATTTCAAATGAGAATAGCGATTAGGTCAGTTTATCTCGGGGTGGGCTATCACGAGCAAGTTTAGCGAGGGTTTTGTGCTCACGGAGGGTTTCCCAGGATGTTGGTTGTCACAGATTATGCACTGAAATTGCAGTTCGATAAGTGAAAATGATCTAGCACTTTATACTTTGGTAATCATACGAGAGGTGTCGATGACTTTGGTTGACCTAGTAGAACATGCTCGGTGTACAGAGGCGAATTCTAGATGGGCTCAACAAATCACACAAGGCTCCATTGGCGGGTTATACAAATGGTACATGGCATCGGAGCACGAGAGAATGGCCTCTATAGGGTTGACAGATTCACAAGTGCATTTCGGTGGAATGGGGAGTGGAGTTTAAGCTCGGTATGCTAGTTTAACCTAGTTCACAAGGTTATGCATGGAGTCACTTACTGAATTGTGCTCGAGTGTTGTGACTCGGGCCCCTTGGCCTTTTCTCCCACTCCTTGGGGCTTGCTCAAAAAGACAAAGAAGCACAAGAGCAAGCTCAACAAGAGTTCGGGCTTTGGTTGCTCAAAGAAGCCAGAAGAAAGTAGCAACAACACACGGTACCTCGGAGTTCTGCGCTGTTCTTTTCTCCTTTGGTTTGGCTAGCACAAAGAAAATTTTGTAACTCACAGCTAGCTTGAGTGCTCGACTTGCAAAGTTTAAAGCAATGACCAAGAGATGTGCATAGTTTGAACAAATTTAGCTATGACTACTCTTGAAGAATGCTTCAACCGCTCTCCCGAGTTACAACTCGGGCGTAATAAGATTCACAAATGCACAATTACAATAGAGCGTGTTTGAGTTAATCACAGGGCTGATGATGATGCAAAGATGCCAATCGGTTAAGCTAAACCAATGAATACACAACTAAATTATAACACAAAGAAGGCGAGTTACAAACTACAATGCAAGGTAAAGATGCGGGAATGAAAAACCATGCTGTTTGCAAACCAAGATGGTCATCTTGTGGACTGACTGGGGAAGATTAAAGAGTTACACTAAGAAAATAAGCTAAGTTACAATGCAGGCAAATAACTTACAGAGGCAGTTTACAAAAAATTTAAACTAATCAAAGATTGATAGACAAATGTAACATGGATATGTACGGGGAGAAAATCGGTAAAGCTTAGCCGAAAATCGATAGGGCACGCGCCAAGTCCCCAAGAACGGCGCCAAAAACTTGGTAGGCCCGAAAGAGTGTTTATATTTACGGCCTACGGTTATACCGCAAGTGCACGGTGTCGTGATGTAGGACTGAGCAAGTGCGGGTCGAACCACAGAGACTTGTGGTGCCCTATATGTAATCAATGGCTTTCTAAAACTGATTTCAAGTGAAGGTAATGTAACACAGATGTAACAAAGATATTTTTGTGCCGAAACGGCAGTTTTGTATTGAAGTGAACCTAAACTAAGGTAAACAGCAAGATAAAGGGGATGCTAGAGTCTGCAAATCCACCACTAACTCTCAGTGTGAGTTCATCTAAGTTTAAATTCTTGTTCCTTTGTCAGAGAAGTATTAAAGTGTCAATTTTATCACTTATCCAAGGAATTTCTCCTAGTGACACTTCAATTAACAACTAGTGTGTTAACAGGAGCCTTTGGTTGTCTAATTAAGCACAACCAAATCAAGGGAATTAGCTTTTGGGTCTAATATCCGAGTGAAGCCTAGCCAATGCGCTTTAAGCCTAACTACAATGCATACATGGTATTCACTGTGAGAGTAAAGCAAAGGAAAGCTAAAATTGAAGAGTATCTGATAACATTTAAGCACTCAAGAACATTAAACAGAGTTAACAACACACATTGAGTTAGGGTTTCAGTGAAACCCTAACAAAACTAATTAAAACATAATGATGAAATAAAACTGCAAATTAAATCTACAATGAAGCACTGGCTAGCCCAGGCGTCACTAATTTCTCAGTTTCCCCTTCTATTTATACCAACACAAACCCCAAACCCTAGTTCTTGATAAAACATCAATTAAAAATGAAATAAACTCTCACCCACTTCCTCGACTCGCGTGATGGCTCTACTCAATCATCTCTCATCTTCCGAATCGAACATGCAGGGTGGTTGGTGATGAAACCCTAACCCTATTTATCTTTAACCTAGCTTCTAGGTTGAATAGAAGCTATGAAATAGATAAATCAGAGAGAGAGTGGTGATGGAGTAGGGGCTGATTGCGACAGAAGGAGATGGAGGCGATGATGTCTCTGCATCAGACGTGGGAAGAAGGAGGTGGAGGTGAGGGTTTTGCGAGAGGGAGTGGGTGGAGAAGAAAGAGAAAGTGAAGGGGAAATGTTTGGTCGTCGAGGGGTATAGGCATAGGGAGTTTCAATGTGAAGCGAGCGCAAAGATAATTTGATGAGCCGGGCCTAGCGAGCGTAGGATCTAGCGAGTAAGATCTGAACGGCTGAGGAAATAAGCTGGTGAGTTTGTTGTTGAGCGATTGCAGCGAGGTTCGATGTGCGTGAGGGAGCGACCGTAGGATGTAACTAGACGCGATCTCAACGGCTCAGGATAATCGGGCTCGGATCCGGGTCGCGGGTCGGGTCTAGCTCAAGCCCATGTCTTGTAGATGAGTTGCTACTTGTTGGGTTGCAACTGTTGCGCGCGGGCTTTGGCTTTCTGCTCCATAGATGCTCGACTCCAATTCTTCGCTCTTTGGGCTCCTCAATTTCTCCTGACTTTATTTAGTACCTAAAAACACAAAATTAATTAATACAAATATTTATTCTTGAAAACAAAGAAAACACAGAATCTGGGATAATATCTAATTTCTAAGCGCAAAAGATGAGTAAAATGCCAATAAAAAGGTGTATAAATATGCACTATTTGGCACTCATCAATATCCACCAGTTCAACTGGCTATAACAGCACCTCAACACAACACTGTGTTACCATTGCACCACAGATTCATCGCAACTACTCTAAGATATATGTATAAGATAATTTCAGATGCATGAATGAACCCAAAAACATAACCAAGTTGCCTCCGAACTGGAATCAACTAGCTCAAATTGCTTTCAAATCATGAATCAACTAGCTCAAGTTGCCTCCAAAAGTGAAAGCAACTTTCTCAAGTTGTTCCCAAAATCTAGAGTCCAAGAACGAAGTTAAACTATTGTTAATCCCAAGACAGAAATGAACCATGTACATATGTTTTGGCAGACTATATATACTCAAGAATCAATAAATGCATCAAGAGAGAGAGAGAGTATACCTGAAAATATATGGAAAAGAATCCAAATGTAAACTGGTTAGCCATCCTTATCAACTCCATTATGCTCTTGGGAATAATGTTTGAGTTATTCATTCAGTTCACTGAAATAAAAGTCCTGAACAAAGAAAGTATCACAGTGAAATACAACAACAATAAGCCTCAGGTTTGGCAAAAAGTTAAATGAGTAATTTCTAAGAAGAAAGAAATGTTATATCAACATGCATACATAACCAGCTAACCACAAATTCCAGCACTACCATTAGCCAATACTTTGCATCTCTCTAACGGAAGTTGAATCAGAAATGGCATGATAGATTGTTAAGATGCAAAAGATAATATCTGCAACAAACATTTTTTTACGTGACAAAACAAACCAAAAACAAAACCGAAACTCAATACGAAAACAAGAGATACAAGTTGTCTCCAAAAAAAGGAAGCAACTAGCACAAGTTGTCTCCAATAGTGGAAGCAACTTGGTCAAGTTGCCTCCAATAACGGAAGCAACTAGCAGAAGTTGTCTCGAATAATGGAAGAAACTTGGTCAAGTTGTTAACAAAGATGAAACGCATGGATGCAACTAGCACAAGTCGTCTCCAAAGTTTTACACAAATGAGTGAACCTGGCATCAGTCAAATGCACAGTTTCTGACAGTCAAATAGCAAGCGGCAACACAGTTTGCAAGGTACTCCAGCAGCAATGATGAAGCATGTATAGATCATCAGTCGGAAGCACCATTAGCTAAAAAATACGATAAAAAATCATAAGTGAGTTGTCAAGGCAAGATAAGATACCTCATCACCTTTTTAATATACCCAAAAATAAAAAGTCAGCACTAGTGAGAACATATAAATACACACAGAGATCATGGCATCATTTGTCAACTCTGGATAGCTTCTTGTTTTTACCTAAACATCTTTGATTTCAAACAAAAAAATATTATATGTACAATTCAAACATACACCATCTTAACGAGTCAGCTGAAATATTTCTAACAGTGAGCATGCCAGATTTGGTTATATCTACAAATAGTTGGAGGTTTGGTGGAGTAGTATGCTTGTATTTACAATGGACACTTTAGGTTCAGAATACAGATGCTAATTCAAAAAACAACACATGTGATGACAACTTACAATGGATTGGTAAGAAAGAAACGTTAAATTTTATTAAAAAAAATAACATGTGTAATATCAGTGATCGAACAAACGTAATTTATCAAAAAATTAATAAGAATGGACCAACTGACCTTAGCATACTAAAAACTCCATAGGGAAAACTAAAAAAATGTAGCGTACCAATAAGAATGTGAGCATGTTTGTCTTCCAATTAGTTTATCCAGTATCAAAAAATAGCTCCTAAACCTTCACCACATCCTCCATCACTAAATCTTGAATTACTACAATAATCCAACCTCACCACCTACCCCGCCTATTCCACCACCACCACCACAGAAGTACCTCTGCTCCACCACCTAATCATATGTTTCCACCAGCGTTACCTCCTGATATCTCCGCCACCACCAAGTCCACCACTACCAACAATTTACATTAACAAAAATCACCTCCAACTCCAATTCCACAACCAACACCACCTCTAAACTCCACCATAGTCAACCAACTTTACTAATCCCACTAATTTACACGCTCACCAACTTCGGAACCCCACCAATTTCACCTCTTCCATCACCAATTACAATCAAAGCAAGAACTAAATCCAATCAACACTACTACACACGTAACATAAATACCACCACCACCACCACCACCACCACCATCATTTGCATTTCTTTTTTCAATCGCCACCATCTCCCAACCACCGAAGTCCCACCAAATCTCCACCACCACCCAAAAAACCAGAACCGCCACAATCTCCCTCACCAATTTCATCATCCACTCACCACCATCAACAATAATAACAAACAACTAATTAGAATACCACCATTAATTACGAGCATAAAATGAAACCAGGGAAGAAAGATAATCACCTAAATCCCCTTTGATCTCCATCAACAATTTAGAACCAACGGAGATACAGATCCAAAAACATAATCGATCTCATTTTTAGATCTGTTTGTTCTCGGTCCGGCGGCGATGAATCTCAATATTGGATGTTGCAGTTGTTGTAGTGGTGCGATTTGGAAGGAAGTGATGGTAGCGATCGAGATGGTGGTGGCGGGTTTAAGCCAGAGGAGGAGACTGCGGTGATGTATTTCTTCTGTTGGTTTCATCGAACAAATGAAGAAGGAGAAATAAAAGATGGAAGAGGTTAAAACAGGAAGTCAACAAAATGTGATTTTGTTTTGGACTTATTTTTTACCCCTTAAGGGTGTTTGTGCAAGGCCCACCAATAGTGAGGGTATTTATAACGTTCCCACGAAAAAAATCAAATCATCCAACGTGTAAGAGACGTATATTCGGATCCGATTCTTGTCATACCCATACCCACGAGCAACAACCCGTCCTTACCAACCCTAGACGTTTTAAGCAACTTACCAGACACTTCAGATGTCATTCAGACAGCCCTCAGCCTCAGTCTCAGACGAACTGAACCAGCAACGTCACGAAATGTACCCAAAAAGGTCTCTCCAAACATAACCTGAAATTACATGGAAATTTGATTCATAGAAGTTCCTTTCGTTATGGGTTCAATTGTTCCATTCCAAGACCTAAATCATCCACCACCACCACCACAAAACCCATTACACATTTTCCCTAAAATCGAACCTAAAGTAGAACCATTAGATGAGCCACCACCAGGAATTCCTTCCATTTTCACCTCAAATTCAATTCAAAACCCAGCAATTACAGATCCTGATCCTCTCCAACTCTTCCCAGCTACTGGTATTACTTCAAATGCAAATGAAAATGAAAATGATGTTTATTCAGAATTCTATAGGATATCTGAGTTGTTCAAGACTGCTTTTTCTAAGAAGGGGGGAGCACAACAGAATTATCATGAAAATAATAATAATCATGAAGTGGAGGAGGAGATGTTAGAAGACCCTAATACTACTGCTACTCCTACTACTGATTGTTTGTCTATTGTACCAGTTTCTCAACAAGAAGGGGGGGTTGTTTCTACAGATGTTGTAACCAAACGGCAATTAAGTTTTAGGTCATCTGAAATGGTCAGGGTTTCAACTCTTGGACCTGAAGATCAAAGATATTTTAGAGATTTAGTAAGAAGATCAAGAATGTTGTTTGAATCTCTTCGGATTTTATCCATATTTGAAGAAGATAAGGGCAGAAATATTGGGATAGTGATGAAGAGATTGAGAGGAGATTTAAAGGCTGCTGCATTGATGAGAGATAAAGGATTATGGTTGAATAGAGATAAGAGGATCATTGGTAATATACCTGGTGTTTGTGTTGGTGACATTTTCTTTTTTAGGATGGAGATGTGTGTCTTAGGATTACATGGTCAAGTTCAAGCTGGAATTGATTATGTACCTGCTGTGAGGTCTACTAGTGGGGAGCCAGTGGCGACCAGTATTATTGTTTCAGGTGGATATGAAGATGATGAAGATCAAGGTGATGTTATTATATACACTGGGCAAGGTGGGCAACTCAAGAATACTACCAAACAAAGTGTTCATCAGAAACTTGAAGGAGGTAATCTTGCATTGGAGAGGAGTATGTTCTATGGTATTGAGATTAGAGTGATTAGAGGGTTGAAACACGAAGGTAGTCCTACTAATAAAGCTTATGTCTACGACGGTCTTTATAGGGTTGTTGATTCGTGGTTTGATGTTGGTAAGTCTGGTTTTGGCGTTTATAAGTACAAACTTGTTAGAATGGAGGATCAACATGAAATGGGTAGTGCGGTTATTAGGTTTGCCATGGAAATTAGGATAAATGCATTGGCTACAAGACCGAAAGGTTACTTGAGTCTTGATATCTCAAATGGAAAAGAAAACATTCCTGTTTTTCTTTTTAATAATATCGATGCTGATCAAACACCAGTGTGTTATGAGTATTTGCCGAAGTCTGTTTACCCTCCATTTACATTTCAGCAAATGGGTAATGCTGGTGGTTGTCATTGTGTTCATGGTTGTTCGGAGGATTGTTATTGTGCTCAGAAAAATGGAGGGGAATTCGCGTACGATCGAAACGGGATGCTGGTGAGAGGGAAACCATTGATATATGAATGTGGTCCATTCTGTAGCTGCCCTCCAACATGTCGAAATCGTGTAAGCCAGAAAGGGTTGAAACGCCATTTGGAAATATTCAGGTCGAGGGAAACAGGTTGGGGAGTCAGGCCCTTGGATTTAATTCCTGCAGGTTCTTTTGTCTGTGAGTACACTGGCGTGGTGCTGACAAGGCAACAAGCGATGGTTCTTTCAATGAATGGCGATGGTTTGGTCTATCCAAGCCGGTTTCCTGAACGGTGGTCAGAATGGGGAGACATATCTCAGATCTTCCCTGACTTTATAAGGCCAACATACCCATCCATTCCCCCGTTGGATTTTGCAATGGATGTTGCTAGAATGAGGAATGTTGCTTGTTATATTAGCCATAGTTCAAGCCCGAATGTGTTGGTTCAGTTCGTTATGTATGATCACCACAATGTGTTGTATCCTCATCTGATGATTTTTGCGATAGAAAATATCCCACCACTGAGAGAGCTCAGTCTCGATTATGGAGTGGCTGAAGACTGGGGGGAGGATAAACTCGCCATCTGTAACTAAATTTTGAAGAGTTCTGTCATGATCTTGAGCGTATGTTGCTTGGAGCTGTTTGCTTGGACCAACTTCTCTTACTCCCTTTGGTAATTCTTTGATTCTTTTCTTGCATTTTGGTTAAGGCTCCCCTTTTATCATGCTACACATTCTTCTAATATGTCATGCTGTTAGTTTATGTATGGTGATATCTTTGTTCAGCTTATGTATCCTGGAACTGATTGTTATTTGCTAGTTCTGTCATGGTCATCCATGCTTAGCAATTAACGGGGATCACTCTCTGTAAAAAAAAGTATACAAGCTTTTCTGTTTTTACATATTTTTCATGTTTGTTTGTTGAGATCAGAGGAGTGCATTGAGTATTGCTCTCAGCTTTTCCATCTATTTCAATTGAATTTTTTATGATTTGTTGACCATATTGTTTCTTCTCCTTGTTTATAGCCATTTAGTTTTTGCGAATAAGCAGAATACTATTGAATATGAGCTTCATTTGCTACTTTTTATGTACCTTAGGGAAAAATATACGTCATAGAAGATGAGCTGGAATTGGAAGGATGATTTCTGTCATTACTGTATAAGCTGGCCTTTATATGTATACAACATTTAACAATGTCAATGTTGATATACTAACAAACAAATGACAGTTTTGATGTTAAGCGGATTTCATAGAGTCTATGCAAATTAGGCGCTCAACTTAGACATTTAATAGACTGTTTTGATGTCTCTCCCAACACGTTAAATCTCGCTGCTGTTGATGATCCATTTTTAGTTATAGGACCCATCAAAAGATCCAGTACTTAGGGTTACATACAAGTAAATTACACTTCAAGTAATTCTGGATCGAGAATTCTAATCTTGAGGAAGAAAAACTAGAGTTGCTATATCCTGAAAATTACGAATATGGGAAGTGTTTATATTCCTTAGAATTACTTGTGTAGAAAAAGTTCTATAGATCATGTGCTAGTGGTGCATATAGAGGAAGGGAGATGTCTGCTGGGAAATAATTCAGAGAGGGAATACGATGAAGGGAGATGCAACTAGGTTAAAGTAACTTGAAAAGTAAAGTCGTAGAAGTCTTCTCATCGATTAAATAGAGAGATTCAACACATAGTGCAGTATGCATTTTGAAGGTACAGTTGTTGTCGTCTTTCGATTGTTAAATATAAAGTTTACTCTTCTATCGAGCAATTGATTGTTTCTATTATTTCTCTTGTTCGCTACTGTTTGTTATCTTATTGATGAAATGTGTATTGCAAGCTGAAATTAGTATTTTAACCTCAGTTTAAGGGATCTCGATGTTGATGCATCTATGTTCTGCGTGATGCTCAGCGAAATATGAAAATGAGGTGTATTCAGATCATTTTTCAGTGATGCTATATAGATGCTCAACCACTGTCTATATTTTCCTTGCTGATATTGGTCTTAGTGTATATAGAATATATGATGATCTGTAGTACATTTATACAATTGCACCTTGTGACCGTGGCTAATTCACCCAGAGTGTAGCCTAGTTCATTTCCAAATAAAGATGTAAGATATTTTTGCGGGTAAACGTTTCAGCATATCCGAAGGCCGAAATTGAAATGAAATGAGATGTTGTGACAGTTTCATGCACAAGTGCAACGCACTGTGCTAACTTTCTGAATTACTCTATGTTTGTACAATAGGAAAAGGAAGAAAGAAATCATTATAACAAGCGAAACAAGGATTTTTAATGCTTAGACATGTTAGTTTCTTGTTATTTTGAGGTTTTGCTGGTCAACATATGATGCAGCCTTAAGTTATTAAAACATCTCATTCGTTGTTCAGTTTTTAGTTTACTCACATGATTGCACTGAAATTCAGCATCAGCAAAGTCGCTAACTGTGGTTTGTCTACTCTGAGGATCTATTGTAGTAAAGATTTCTTTCGTCCAGCCACCAATATTTTTTTTATTGTAGTTTCAACTCTATGAAGAAAAGCAGAGCATGTTATAGGGAGTTTTGGAAATTCTACAAAAAAAATTAATAGTTCATTACATGCACTTTTCGGCAATATATCTGGTACAAGTGTGAGTCGACTTCTTGCAGTTAGTGGACCAAAAGCAACACAGCAATCAGTTCATGGAGTTTGAAATTAGATACTTCCCCATAATAGGAGTAAATGTAAGATGTTTCCTAATTCCTGATAATCAGTTCTAAACTTTCATTTCATATTCCACCACGTGGAATAAAAATAAATGACACGCTGAAGATGATACTTGGTAAAATATTTGCAAAAATGTAACAACAGTTTAGGGTAGTACTTACTAGGTCCTCTTTTTTTTGAAGCAATACTAGGTCTTTTATTTAGCACCTAAACTCGTCTGCATTGATTTGCCCTCGAATAATGCAAGTTGTTGCTGTCGATTGGTAAATTAACTAAATATGATCCTTGTTACTAAAGAATTAAAAAGTTTGTGCTTTTGAACACTTACAAGAAGGCGCTAGATTAGTTTTCCGAAAAAAAAAAGAATATCAGTACACACAACTGTAGCACCTAGTAAAATTGACATTGGATCATTCATATTGTGTTGAGTGTTTTGCTTTGGTATCTTTGTTTCATTAGTCTGGTGAAATATCCAGTATTTTAGGTGCTAATGTTGAATCAACATACTATAATTACTGCATTTAGTTAAGGTTTCTGTTTCAGTGTTTTCTTCAAGTTGCGTTGGAAATTCATGGGTTGACTACATTTTAAGTACAATTAATGTTAGTTTTAATCATCTTTTGTTCTTTGCCTTTTTTTCCTCTTAGAAGATAGTAATATTTGGACTACATATAAGCATTTAACCAACATATAGATTTATGCAGCGTCATCTGGAAGAATATATTTTCCTTTTAAACAAAAATGCGCCTTCCTGTCATGGGTTAATGCTGGATCGATATATCATATTCCAGCCGTGAACACCTATTCTTCATAAGCTATTACCAAAATAGCAGCATGTTGATAAATCTGCAAATGCATCTTTTATTTTTTTGGGTGTTTACCTTTATATACGTTTGTGTCATATGCATATTCCGAGTTCTTATTCTACAGTCTTTTTAATTTTCTGTGCAGATGGAACTTTCATTCCACCTATAAGGAGCAGTTCAGAAGTTGTCAAAAGTCAGCTTTTGGCTGTTCTATTTCGTAAGTACTTTTTTCTCCAGGCGCATGTTATCAAGGAAGTTTTGCAGACAGCTACTCTAATCATAAAGCATCTGATGAGATAGCTTTGGCTCTATTATAGTATGTACAGAAGCTTTCCTCAGTTCATGACTACTATGCTGACAATGAGATACAAGCGATACTGTTACAAAAAGCTGAAAGCTTCAAATATGTTCAAGGCTGCGGTAAAACATGCAGCTGTTACTTGTATGTAAAACCTTCAGTTACCTTAAGGTCCGCGAGATGACGTCTGAAGGAATCTGTATTGTATGTTTTTGTATGCTTAACACGCGAATGTATGAACTCTTGTATCTGATCATCATGTATATACAAGTCAAAATATTTGATGTAGAACTTTTTGTATGGCAGGGAATGAAATGGACAAATGCCATCAAAGCTTCATGTTTACTGTTCTTTTTTTATGTCTTTATTATGTCCTTTTAACAAATCTTTCGTGCTGGTTAGAAAAGAATATGCAAGCATGTGATGCAGACGTATAATTTGTTGTATTGAGGCCTGTCCACATGGCAAGTGTCCTTGCCTGTGAACTTAAATTTTGTTCTCGGCATCAAGCAGTAATTTTCTTTTCTTTAGAAAGGAGGAGTGTAGGCTAAGCAATTGGAAGGGAACATAGACTTTACTTGCTGCTGTGACAAACCTGGCTATACCCATCTATTATACAAGTGAAGAAGAAGCAATGAAAGAAGTGACAAATCATGAAAGACGATGCCGAGGAAGGAAATAGCTCAAATGCAGATAGCAGGCATTCCAGTTTGTTTGGTCCCCTGACATCAGCGGAGGATCGTGATGGCCCTTTTATTGATCACGTCAACATGAAGGGAACAAACACTGGGGCAACAGCAACTTTCAACCAAGATCCGGCAGGTGATTCCAGTAACTGTTTTAATATTAACATTTATGTGAACAACAACGTTCAAGGCATTAACAACTCTATTGTGCTCGAGAGCGAGATAATAATGGAAAACCCAGGAGTCCACTTACATTTTAAGGAATTGAACTTCAAAAAACAACCACTGAGAAGAAAGAGGAAGAAAACAAGGAAGAATATGATGATATTGGCGAAAAAGAAGAATACTGAGTCACGATTATGGTTCGATCAATCCCTGTTTCATCTTTTTTTATTCTGTCTAGCGGTTATGTTTTGTGGGAACATTAATTAAATACCCCTTGAATATAAGGTCTTCATAAATACCCTTCCATTTTATTTAAATACCCCTAAGAGGTATATTTTAAGTGGATAATGAAAATGAACTAGTATTTTTTTGGATAATGAAAATGAACTAGTATGTTCTTGACGCATGAAAACGTCAACCCAACCTCCTCCGGAGGTTGAATTGACTTAATATAATTTAGATGTGCCAAAAAACTAGACCCTAAAAACCTAAAATAAACCCCTTGGGGGATTTGTAAATTTCTTAAGGGTATTTGTGAAGACCCCTGAAAAGGAGGGGTATTTATACAATTTCCACATGTTTTGGTCCTGTTGTTTATGAGTTTGATTCGATCAAGATTTACTTGGAAACAAAGCACCGATTTCAGTTTGTACTAATCTGTATCTTGTGTTAGAGAATAAAGACCATCTTTTTTCTTCTTCTTCCTGATAGGTTATAGTTATTATACGAACCCCATATAGCACGCCGAACATGCAGATCCACCACCATGTTTGTGTGCATTTGACTCGCGATATGAATCTGAGTACCCCTGTCTATAGCACGCCGAACATGCAGATCCACCACCATGTTTGTTTGTATCTAACTCGCGATCTGGATCTGAGTCAACCCCTGACCATGTCAGACCATTTGTTTTCATTTTTGAGTCAGATCTGACTCGACCTCTGACTCAGACCTAACCCCGAGTTCGGACCCGTTTAAGTCAGGTACGGAAATAACCCTGACTCATAAACCAAGCCACTCACTCACATATTTTTGAGTCTGTTGAGTCAGCTCTGACTCAAAAAGCAAACATATTGAATCAGATCCAGACGACTCAGGAATAAACAAACACGGTGCATGTCCGAGGGCTACAACCGAAACTAAATATGACCCATAGAGGTAAAGTCTTGAACTTTTTCCTATGCTTCATAAGGAAAAGCAGTGGCCTAGTTAGTAAGCTCGCCAACTTTATCCGTATAATTCGCGAGCCCGTCCTTATCGCCAGAATCCGTCCTAATCATCCGTACGTTTGGAACCCCGACTTAGATTCACGAATTTTCAACCTACAACGAATAATACACGTATTTACGAATTACCGAATTAAACGACCCGTATAATAAATTGTCACGTCATTACCAAATTATCATTTTGTATCACAGTTTAGGCTTTTAAAATCTTACATACACCAATCTAAGCGCTATACCACCAGCATCGTACATGTTATTTGCTAATTATATTATATACTAGAAATAACCCGTGCCGTAACGGCACCGGTTAAGGCCGGATCAATATTACGTGTAATACGATTTCAATATATTAGTATTAGTTTTATCCATGTTTCTTTGAGGAATTGTCATAAGACAATTAGGAAAACTATGAATATTTCATCCCAATTTTTACAGTTCATTTGAATCCAATCAACAGGTGAATACATTTTGTTAATGCTGGAGACTTTATGCTGGCTCAGGCTACTTATTTATATTGGTGGAATAGAGAATGCAAAGTATTAAAAGTTAAATGTAATGAGAATATAAAAGTCCGTAAGAGGTAATAACACAACCTAAAAACAACGACAACGTAATTAATTAGCATGCTTAAAATCATCATATATACAGCAAGATGTAACTGGCCATGTAATGAGCGATTATTTTCCTTTACGCTATGTATGGCATGTTTTGAATGCTCATGTCATATTTCGATATTCTATGCGTACTTACTTAAACGAATTGTACAGTACATGAGCAGTCATACCACGACCATTTTCTTCTATTAAAACAACTCTTACATGATCAAAGTTTAGATAAGTATATTCTTAGAAATAATTTTTTTTTTGTTGAACTAAGATTTTCAAAAAGATTATTAAAAAATTAAATTACTTTTAAAGTTTTAAATATTTTTATTTTACATTTAAAGGGTTTTCCCTAAATATATAGAGTTTTTAGAAGAAGAAAAAAACCCACATCTAAAAAATAAAAGGGCTTTTTAGAAATCTAGGCCTGTTTTTTTTATGGTTTACAAAACTAAGCCTGTTTTTTTTCTTCTTACAAAACTAGGCCTTATTTGACCAATACCGGTGGATGGAAAGTTAGCCCCGTTAAGTATACCTAAAAAAGACCTAATAGTCCTTTGAATCGCTGGTTTAATTTGTGTCACTGATTTAACTCAGTTAAATCAGCATGGACTATTTTCACGTGGGCTCGGATATGCCATGTGGAATGCTTACGTGGGAATCTTGTCATGGGAAAATTTTGTACATGTCACCATTTACAACTCCATAATACATAGCAGCTTATCTTATAATTCCATCATTCTTCAAATCTCAGCTCAACCTTCAATACCAGCAGCAGCACAACCCCATTCCATCACCATATGACAAAGGAAAATGCAGTATGACGATGCAATCATGGTGGTGGCATATAGACATGATTACTACGGTGATCAAAGGTACCAGACGCTATATACGTAGGTCACAAAACATGGACAGTTTATTATTATGCATCATGCTGTAGCTGCTTCAAATACATTTAATGTTCGTGATCTTATCTACCTCCATACCAATCCAATAAATTGCCAACCATACTGCAGCTTCAACAATAGACAACCATCAACAACAATAATGTAACTCAGCAATACCTTGTCCATCAGCAGCAATACAACCAACCATACTGCAACTTCAACAAAAGCTAACCATCCGCAGACAAAATCCATCAGCACCAATTAATCCCAATACATACCCATTGTAGATTCTAGAGAACACCAACATTTCCTGCACTTATTTCATCCATTAGCACAATAGTTACTATTAACTCTAGGACATCTTCAATGCATTCATTTACATCATTCAAATCCTAACATTCATCTACTTACAGTTTTAGTTCAACCTATCTCTATATTGTAACCTATCTCAGTTATTTTTCCATCTTCAATTAACCTGCAAGTCATTCATCATCTCTTCTATGCTCAAAAACAAACCACAAGCCCCTTTAATCGTCACCAAATTCCTCGCCAGATCACTGATTTTGAAACCCATTCTCTATTTCTTCTTATCTCTGACTCAAATTCACCGAAACTCACTGAAACTCAAATCCACCACAACATGATTCTTCAAACCTTCAATATCTTAGAACTGTTCGTCTTGTTTTTTATGTTGCGCCCTGAAATCAGCAGCTTAGTTACGAATGTTTTGTTCACAATTTTATCAAACACGTTCAAATCTCTTGAATTCGATCAGTTATGGAATGTATTACGTACACCAATGAACGTAAGTCCAACAACGCTGAAAATAAAATAAAAAATCATAAGATTTATAAGTGATTTTTCTTTACCTTTTCACATTGTTTGTAATATTCAACACGCTCTTTATAAGAAAATAAAAATAACAACACATTGTCCTTTGATTTTGACCATTTCACATATATAAATTTACATTATTCTTACCTCACCATAGTAAGTGCACGAAGTACTTATCGCCACAATCACTGCAAAAGCTTTCCTCTCATTCGTCATCTACATACTCAACTTTTCTAAAGAAAATTGTGCAAGCCATGTAGTACCGGTTTATCCTCATCCAATGCAGCGATTCTTGCTTCGCAGTAGTATGTTATTCCCTAAGTTATACAAACATCAGTATATTATTCTAATCAAGTGCTCATAGTAAACACTACCTTATTCACATCAACCAGAGTCATAAAGTTTGTGAAAAGATCCTCATCTTCCTGCAGAGTAATTTTACCGATCTCTGCAATACATTGGAGATGATGTTGTATGTAATTACTTATTCAAAAGGACAATTTATTTATTATTTTCAGAAATCGTATACTTGATGAAAAGTCATATTGACTAATGCCCTCGATCCAGCTGCAGTAGAAAGGCTAATTACCCTTATATGCCATAGCAAGTTAAGAAAATGTACCAATTTTATTTTTAACGTAAAAAAACCTTCATAAATTGGGGCCTATGCCACTTAATTGGGGCCTATAGCTACATGACAAAATAGGGTCACTAACAAGTAATTTCTAGAAACCCCTTAACCACTATTTATGTTAATATCTAATATACCCTTATTAAATTAGTGATGATTAATTAAGTTTGTATTGGTTAATTAGTGTTTGAGTTTGATTATAGTGTTAGGATTAGAGTAGAAATTCATTTCCTCTTTTAAGGTTTGGAGGGAAAGAAGAAGTAGAGGGAAAAAAGAAAAAACTAGGGTTTGTGATTTTCTTAGCAAAAATGAAACTTTATAGTGATGATGAAGACTCTAGTAGTGATGAAGAAGTGGGTGCATCAGATTATAATGATTTCGATCCTACCGAATTGGATAATTTGTTGAAAGAAGAAGAGGATGTCAAACCAAAGAATGCTTGAGGATATTATTCAAGCACAAGAACAATATCGTCGGGAAGAAGAAGGTGATGATGCTTTTAATAAATAGGTATGAGTTGTAATGATCTACAAACATGTATTTGCACGTCTCGATCGCCCAAAAAGGAAAAAATCCCCAAATTGGGTATCATAATCGGTTTTTGTTCATCACCATATAATCCGATTGTAGTAAATTTTTGGCACGATGGGTACGTGACCAAAATCAGTTTATGTTGGTGATGTGCATATGCCGATTCGTTAACTTGAATAATCACGTAGAATACCCGAAGTTGACAATCGGTTTATTTACGTGTATATGTAATCTGATTTTGGGAAAAAAAAATTACAGGAGAAATGTGAATGAAAATCGGATTACATGATACGAGACATGAACCGATTGTAAACTTTGAAATTTTTTCGTCAAGTCCTTAATCGGAATTTATAGTTGCACATATAAACCGATTATGGATAATCGGTTGTCTCGACCGTAACATATAAACCGATTTTAAATCCTCAACTTAGCTTGTTGATATTTGTTGTATATTGTTGCGGCGTTCGACGAAGATCAGCCCAAACCCTTATCTCTGTTGGGTGTTGATACCTCTGCCCACTATTTCACCGATTTGGAATGGAAAGAAAGAAAGGATGCAAAGCAATGGTTTATAGACAAGGGAATAGAGATCAAATGCGCGTTATTTTTAGGCCATCATTCAAGTGTAGATCGTTTGGAAATTGTTTGTGAGAGAGGTGGAAAGCTAGAAAGTCACTGGGCAAAGGACAGAAAGTACGTGAAGAAGACGACAATCAAAGAAGTTTGGTTGCCCGTTTAAGATTATAGTTCATAGACCCGAGGGACCCAAGGGTAAGGTATACAAGCTCTCTAAAGTAATGAATGATTGTCATAATCATGATGATCCGGAATCTCTTATTGGACACGCGACCGTTTGTGGGTTGAAACCACATCAATTGGAAACGGTGAGGTCGATGAAAGCGTGTAAACCAAGTGGCATCCTTAGGAAGATTAAGGAGGATGATAAGGATAACTTGTCCACTTTGAGGCAAATTTACACGGCAAGAGCAGCCTTTAGGAAGAGGGAATGGGATGATAGAGAGGTTATGGAACAATCTCAGTGGTTAGCCGATCAACACGGATACACAATGAGGAAGCAGGTATTGGAAGGCAAAGTGACTCGTATTTTCTTGGCGCATCCGGAGATGATCAAGTTGGCCCAATGCTTCTATCAAATTTTGTTAATAGATTGTACATACAAGACCAACAAGTACAACATGCCGTTGTTAAACATTGCTTGCCATACTTCCGACAAGCAAACTTTCACGCTAGCATGGGGGTTTATGGATCGGGAATGCTAGAGACCTTGAAGGAGATATACCGTGGCGATCAAACTCCGAGGATCATAGTAACGGATAAGGACCAAACACTAATGAATGCCATAAGAGTGGTCTTTTCGGACACTAAGCATTTTCTTTTAACGTGCCACATATAATGCAATATTAGAAGTAATTATAGAGGTCATATCCAAAAGCCAAAGCCATAAAAAGGTACCACTCGTGAAAAGGCCGAAGATGAGCGTCTTCAAAAACTAACTCCGAAACAACGAGAGGTGGATAAGAACAAAAAGAAAGCGGAGTATGAAGCGAATGGGTTACTATGGAAGGCTTTTCAACATCATTGGGATTTAATGGTATACTCAATGTCCGTGGCCGAGTTCGAATCCTATTTGGAGAGTTTTATTGGGCTATGGAAGAAGGATTACGAGAAATGTATGGTTTATTGCATGAAGGAATTGTTGGATCCGTACAAGGAAAAATTTGTGTATTCTTACACCTACCAACACATGCATTACAAGAATGAGGCGACAAGTATCGCGGAAGGATCTCATAGACGTTTGAAAAGCTTTCTCCGAGGGAGCCAAAACACCGTGGGTTTCATGAGGTCTCGGAGGTCACCAAGGAGTGGCTAAAAAAATAAGATCCCAACATGAGGAGATGGGAGGAATTGATCGTGCCGGATCAATTCGATTGTATACATTTGTTGGAATGAGTATTTTCCTTATGTTAAAAACTTGAACTATCGGATGCTTATATTTTGTCGCTTTCTTATATTGTATTTTGCAAACTTGAACCAAGCTTAATGAATGAAAGTGATTTGTCTTTTTTGGGTACGTTAGACTCATGAAATTTGTTACATAATCGGTCTTCTAATACGTTTTTAAAGTCCGATTCTGGAGTTAGTCTGCTGTAGCTTTTCCAGAATCGGTTTATACTTCAACTGTTATAAACCGATACCGACTTCAAAAAGGAATCGGTTTATTAAAGAACTATTATAAACCGATTCTGAACAAAACTTGTCTGGGGTTATTTCAGAATCGGTCCTTATGTACGATAATGTAATCCGACTTTGGAAAGAAAAAGTTACAGAAAAACATAACTAAATAATCGGAGTACATATGGTCTAACATAATCCGATTGTGGACCATTTCCACTTTTCACTAACTCTTAACATTGGAACTAGCACGGTTCTATTTCTTAGTGTGAGCTTCAACTATCAATGCCGCTTCGAAATGATAAAACTGCTCTCCTCTACAAGCTTTATATGCATCTTGTGCAGCGAACCTGACCCCTCTGTACCTATCAAGAAACTCATTGTACTTGATGCATAATTTCCTAACATGATTCGTTCTTGAACAAATGTAGGATGGCTCATAATTATAGCGTGGTTTCTTGCCCGTCTGTTTAACGAAAGTACCCAACCAACATTAAGCCAAAATATAATATGATCTTTAGGATCTTAGGGAAGATCCTTGAGAATGTAAAAGTTTCTAATCCATTCGGTCTTTTCATTAACATCCTTCATTCTAATCCTTAGTTGGAATTGCTCTTGACCTCGTTTCTTTGCCTTGAGTTTCTCTTCATATTTTGTCGCAGCCGATGACGATGATATGCTTTCTTTTGTAGTTATTTGTTTGCTTAACACTTCATCAATTACATTAACATATTTGTTTGTAGTTGTTTGTTCGCTTCTTTTGCGTATCTCTTCTTCCATTGCCGCAATTGATTTGGTTGTTCGCTTGCATCTTCTAAGTATGTGTTCGATTGAATTGGTAGTTGATGATGTTGGACTTGACATCTTCAAATGAAAAAAAATTAACAATGGAGAAAAATTTCTTTGGATTACGTAGTGTATGAAAGAGAATAGGCTATCCTCTTTATATACACAAAGTACCAACGACTATAATTTCAAATTCAAAAAATAGCCGTTAACAGTCACAATCGGATTATACGTATGCATTGATTCTTGATTTGTCTACAAATCCGAAAATCCACCCAAATCGGTTTATACGTGTATTAACTTAAACCGATTGATGTTGATATTCACCCAGAATCGGGTTATGTTGGTACATAATAAAAACCGATTGCTGCCACAATCGGACTAGTATAATGCACACATAAACTGATTGTGAGTGGATTTTCAGAAAATTTGATGAGTGAATTTCAAAGATTTAGAGGTAAATCATTGTAGAGTACCTCTTAGAAGGAATGGATTAAAGGGATTTAACTCAATCACTTAAATTGTTTGTTTTTGATATTTTTTTTTCAAAACCCAAAATGAAATTAGATTTCAATTGTTGTTTTGGATTGATTAGGATTTAGTTTTGATGGAAATTGAAAATGAGTTTTGATGAATGATTTTTGTATTTGTTAATAAAGTGATTATGATTTTGTATTTGAATTTGTGTTAGAATAATTAAATTTTCTTTAAGGGTTAATTTAGTATTTTACCATCTTTTAGACACCCCATATCCTTATCTTTAGGTTGGTTGAAGTAATTCATAGGCCCCAATTAAGTGGCATAGGCCCCAATTTAGCCAGGTAAAAAAAAAACACGAATAAAATCTATTACCAAAGTGATCCTTCACATAGATCCCAGTGATTATTATCACAATTGACACATTCCTGGAGCCGTTGAGCATTTTAACATTTCATCCTTTATATACATGTACCAATTCACCTCATAGAGTTATTTTTATTGCAGTTCCCTATGATAGACAAATAACACCCACCAGAGTAATTCCTTACTGATTCCAACAACAGCATGGGAAAAATTAATATACATGCACTGTTTTTTACCTTTCGTTTTCAGCCACAACCTCCCCCATTCGAACATCATTTGTTCTGTTGTATTCTTGAACTGATTTATCTACAGTATGTAGATGTAGAAAATCCTACTACTACATCCAAAAGATGTATGCTAAGAAGTAAATAAGCAAAATACATAGAAGAACACAAGATGTACGTGGTTCAGCATGATTACCTACGTCCACGGGGGTTAAGGGATGATCTTATTACTTCACACAAGATTACAAGGATCCAATATACACCACAATGCTCTCTCCACAATACACTCAACACTGCTCTATCACTTCTTTCTCTTGCTCTCCCCAAAAAACCTCTCCTCTATCTTTCTACACGATCTCTATTTATAGTTGCAGGTGGTGATACATCGATATTACAGTGTTGAGCCTGGTATAGCTTCCTGGATGTTCTTCTCGGGCGACTTGCTGTTGCTTCAGTCGATCTCTCCTTTTGCTAGAGCCGAATCATCTAGCCGAGTGGTGTCATCACCCGATGTCGTTCGTTTGGTGGAGGTGATCGGTGTCGCCCTTCAGATTCTTGGCCGAGTCTTGCTTCGATCGAGCTTCTCTTATCTCTTCACCAACCCTGTCAGTGCATTAGTTATCCTCTTATCTCTTTTCTCCTTTATGTCGACTTCTCGAGCTGTCTCCATTCCTCTTTTCTCGCGCCCAGGCCTGATGAGGTGATTCAGTGCTTCTAGTACTTGTTTCTCTTGGTGCGCCCTTGGCCAGGATGGTTCCACCTATCTCTGTGGATTATTTGCACCTACATTTATGCCCCTTCTTCCACTCGTGTGGTCGACACGTGGGGAAGAAACCGCCTCGTCTTCCCACGTCCTCGCCTCATGCCGGTTCGCGCCATGTCGTTCCCCACTTTCTTCATTTGCTGCAACCGGTTTACCTTCCTCGTCGGTTACCAAAGGTGAGGTTTATAAGTCTGATCCTTAAACCTCATTCTCTCTTTACTTTTCCTTATCCATTTTTTCTCCTTTCTCTCCGTTCTCCTCTGCTTCTTTCCTCGCCATTAGTTATCTTCTCCATAGGTTTACTTCCCTCTTCCTTCTCTGTCCTGGGTCTTCTCAGTCTCCGTTGCCGCTGTAAATTCCGATTCCGGTAGTATTTTTACTCCTCCTGTCTACCAGCTTTCATGGCGTCTTCAACCCCTTCCATGGTGGAAAAAGGTGCGTGAGCTATGTGTTTTCTGATGAAGACGGTGTACCGCTTGATTCTCTCGTTTGTTATGGAGAGCCCCTCTAGGCATGATTATCGTGCTCTAGATTCTATCTTTCTGATAATCCTTCTTCGTTTTCATGTAGGGGTGACAAGAGAACTGCCAGAGACTTGTCGGATGAACAATTCGTCCGACAGCTGAAAGATGAATTCGATCTTCATGGCTATGACGTCAGGCTCTTGTCGGGCCAAAAAGGCATTTTAAAGAAGGATGATGTTCTAAAGTTTCCACACTCGGACGAGGCGGACATTGTAACCAGGGGTCATCTAGAGCTCGGGCTGCGTTTTCCTTTGTACGATCCCAGCCGTTCGTTTTGGTACGAGGCTCTTTCTAAGATTCGCCCGTCCCGTGCCTTGGCTCAGTGGAATGGCAATACCTTTCGTATTTTATCCGAGTGGGAGAGGCGCAGTCGAGGCGAGTGTACTCCTACCACCTAGTCCACCTACGATCCTTCCCAGGCGGGTGACTATACTCCTGCCAGTTTTGCTGATAACTATCGAAGTGGGACTGCTACCAATGGTGACCTTGCTGGTTTTGCTGCTAGCCCACATCATCATAAAACTCTTCCTGAGGGTGTCAAGAAGCTTTTGTTGGACGAGGATCCCTAGGGGAATAGTTCCAACAGACATGCCCGTCATGCTAGTGATGCGGCTTGGGACCGAGTTCCTCTGGTTATCTCTGGTCCCCTTCTGAGCGGCAATTTTCCTCCTCCGTCCGAGCCTTATCCCTTCTGGGTGGTCAATGTTGATCGAGTAAGTATGTTTCTTGGATTTAGATTTATTTGATCGGCTCGGGTAACTGATAGGGCGATGTTTCAATTTCTGTGTTTTTTCAGTCCAAGTTCCAGAGCGTTCCTTCTGATTCTCTTGTTCTTCGCAAAAGGGATATGGGTTCTGGTGCAGGGGCCAAGGAGGAAACAGGGAAGGTAACAAATATATTACTCCTTCTTTGCAGTACATGTACTTGCCCCTATTTGTTGCCTTGAATGATTCTGACATTAGCTCATGCGCAGAAGCTGAGGGTCGATGATGCAGGAGGTGCTTCGGCGAGGGATGGTGAGGATCTTGAGGATCGGCTGCCTTTATCGCATTTCATGAGGAAGTCGCCTCAGAAAACTTCTGATGTTTCGTCTACCCTTGTAGATGGGAAGCCTAGTGGTAAGGGCAAGGAGACTAAGGGCGATTTATGCGTCCCAGAAAAAATTGTGCCCCAGCAGTCAGCTGGTAGAGGGGTTGTTCTTGCCAATGGTGTTGTGTATCTTGAGTCTGATGGTGATGATGATGATGATCTTTTTGATGGAGAGGACGAAGTCGATGGTTATGAAGAGGAGCCGAAGCAATCGGAGAAGTCTGGTGGGGATGATGCGGGTACTCGGGAAGTAGAGAACACTGCTTCTGGGGGCGAGTTTCTAGAGCCCCTTTCTCCTGTGGTTCCTAATTCAGGAGCAAAGACCTCCTTTACCGTCTCAGGCCCTATGTGTAATTCCCTTGGAGCTCTTATTTCTCCTGATTTTGCCTCACTGTCGGATGAAGAGAAGATCAAGGCGGTCTCGTTGTATGATGCCGGCCTGAAGAGTACTTTTGACCTGCTGGTGAGTTGCGTTGATCAGGTCATGCATTCACGTTATAGGGTCAGTGCTAACACTGTTGGTGTTTGTAGGATGTCAACCGTTCGTTGCTAAACACTGCCATTCAGCGTAGGGAGGTTGCCGAGAGAGAGAATCTCCATCTCTTATTACAGCAAGAGCGCGAGCGATCCCGGGGGCTGGAAAAACGACTAGTCGAGACCCAAGGTAATTACTTAGCTCTCACGTGTTTATGATTGATTCTGTAGTGCCAATATCCTGAGTTTAGTACTGCCTTCCTAGCCGAAACTTCTAGTGCGGAGGCCGATGCTGCTACGAGGTATCGTTTGTTGAAGAGAGAAATTAATATAGAACGGGATCACGTGTCGAATTTACAACAAAGGATTGTCAACAAAGATGATAAAATCGATCGTCTGGAGACCGAGATTGAGGGTCTGCAGACCCAGCTGCATCGTTATGAGACTTTTGAGTATGTTCCTGAGGAAATCGATAATCTTAGGGCGAGCTTAGCTCGGTTCCAAGGTATTGCCGCCGATAAAACACCGTTGGCCGATAACTTAGAAAGTCAATGTGGTCGGCTGAGGCTTCAGGTTCGAGACTTGCACGCAGATCGCCTTCGGATCTTGGGGGAGAAGAATGCTGCCGAGAGGTGTATCCAAGAATCCCTTGAGAAGCTCAGAGAGTCCAAGAAGTTTTCTGAGGAGTTGGAGTGGGTTCGCGCTCAATTATCAGGTTTGCAGATAGCCCATTCCCGGCAGAGGGCCGAATGGAGTGATCATAAGAAGTACTGCCCCTCTAATGAGTTTAACGAACAACGATATCTAGAACTTTCTTCAAAGATGTCTTCTCTCGAGTGTAGCTTGTCTGAGTCTGAAGAGACCATTAGAGTAGTTACCCCTTTATTGGAAGGTGGTGCGCCTTGTATTGTGTTTTCCTTGTTGTTGTCTTAGTGCTGTTATTATGTAACTGACCGCTCTTGTTGTTTTGGCAGCCGAGCAGAGGAAGGTGGCATCGTTGGAAGAGGAGAATGCCCGATTGAAGGGGAAGGAGTCTCAATTACTCGAGCGGGTAGCCACTGCCGAGCGGCGTCGATGCACCGACACAGGATCTCACCGCTGAAAAGGCGAAGTTTAATGATGAGCTTGTTGCGAAGGTCAAAGCCGGTGTAAAGGCGGTGCTTGATAAGAAACGAGCCGATGCTGCTGCTAAGAGGGCGATTCCGGGGCCGGTTCCTTCTAAAGAGTAAGCTTGTCTTTTGTAGCGTTGCGTCGCTGTCTTACCCTTTGCCATGGGTTGCAATCCGTTCGAACGCCTTCAATTTCTCGTACCCTTTTTAATGGGGTGTTGCGTCGCCAGTTTGATTGTTTTTCTTGCTATCCGACACTATTATGCATGTTACTGTTCTTACTTATGTTACGCCGACAATGTATGGTTTATTTTTGCGACTAAGTTATGTATGCCTGCATAAACATGAGTAGATTGGTTAACCATAAATGTCGTTTCTGTCGATCACACTCAACAGGGAGGGTCATCGGGCCCAATGCCATGTCCCGATTGAGGTATCTCATCACCGTCTTTCGAGATCTAGTGGCAGGGTAGTTGGTCTTTCCTAATTTCTAGGGGATCGATATCCCAAGAAGTTATCGATTAACTTTCTTGGGCAAGTGATTTCTGCCACTTGCAAGGGGAGCAATGTTGACTGCTCGATTGTCGAGTACTCATGCCCCGACAATCGGCCACTGGTTTCCAACCGCCAGGGCCCTAGGACTACCTCGGCACTTGCTGTTAAGTGCATATTTTGCATATATTTAGTGTTGAATCCATGCTAGTAATTGCTATATATTCTTGCTAATTATTGTATATTACTCTTGTTTTCTCTTGTTTATGTTTTGCTAGGTGAATCATCCAAAAGGAGTGAATTGGCACATATTTGTGCAATAAAAGAAGTTAGATACAAACGAAGAAGGGCAAAAGACCAAACGGAACTCGTTCGACTCTAGGAGTTCTTGCTATCACATTGAAGAGGACGAAAAGACGAATCGATTAGCGAAAGAATGGAGTCATTCCGACATCGTATGAAGAAGTTATGGGCGAAGTTAGAAGTTAAGCTTGTCGGTTATCCAAAACTGACAGTTCAAAGAGGTAGAATACCTTGTCAATTATCTGGAACTGACAGTTCACGTGAGTTATAAGGGCGCCTCGTTATTTACTCTGGGCAGCCACCATCATCATCTCAGATCGTGACCAGTTCAGGGAGTTATTCTTTCTTTCAGTTAACGTCCGTGTAAAAGAGATGTTCGAGTTTAGTTTAAAACAGGGAATGGAGGTATGGGTTTCTGTTGACGATCAACATCAGTGATTGAAAAGAGTTGGTTTGTTAATGCTGGTGACAATGAGTCTAAGGTTGAGTCTGTGATGGTTTAATGGAGCTGTGGTAGTTATTCGTGATGATAGTTGTAGTTCATACAGGCAGTGATAGCTCGAGTATGGTGGTGAGACTCAAAGGATGGGAAGAAGTGGAGCTCTAGGTTGCTGAGAAGACTTGGCAGAGAATGAAAATGGCTTGCTTCCATTGTTGATGGAAATGCTATGGTGATGATGAACGAAGTAAAAGAAAAGCTCGAGCTGTAGTAGAACTCAGTGGAGAAAAGGAGGAATCTGTGATGGTTTTGGCTGTGGCATGCTCGAATGATAAGAGAGAATGGAGCTGTGATCGGAAGTTGGATGAAGTTCAGAGCTCGAGCTAGGCAGATTCAGGGAAAGTACGTCGAGCAGAGAAGATGGGGACCGATAACGATGAAGTTCGATCATGACAAAAGTCCAGGGAACGGGGAACTGAGAAGTATGGATAGTC
>JAJJWW010003828.1:0-20560 GCA_023531295.1 Papaver armeniacum | reverse complement strand
CTTAGAGATCATACACAAACATGCTAAAATCGGGCAGGGTTGACAGAAATTAGCCCAAGGTTGATGTCAAAACCGTCTGGGCTGAGTTTGTGGCATCAACTCACTCAGATATCAAGGTTGAGTTGATGTCAAACTCGAGCTCGATAGTTGGTTTGTTGTACCGAATCACACAAGGCAAAGCAATACAGGCTCAAAGCAAGGCAATACAGATGGCAAAGCAAGTAAACTTAAATGCTTAGATCTTGAGCAAAGCAAGCACATACAAGGGCTCAAAGGCAAAGCAATACAAAGAATATGCTCACAAGGCTCAAGGGTCACAAGATGCTAAGGGTTATAGTTCAAGGCACACATGCTACCAAGCATTCACTCAAGTAAGCAAAGTTAGGATACAATACCTCCAGTGATACACTTTGGGTTTAGGCAATCCACTGGTTTTGCAGCTCCTTGGGTTATGTTTCAGCAAAACAAGCACTGTAACTCAAGAGAGAAATTTCGGGTTCTCAACTTGCAAGATTAAGACACACTAAGGTGCACGGCTAAGAGGAGAGAAATTACAAGAGCTACACAAAGATGCGATATACAGAGCACAAGCTACAAAAGGTGCTTAGATTACGGGCTAAAAATGAAACTCACAGATGATTCAGAGCAAATGAAGACAAAGACATATGAGGTAAAGCAATTATGTACGGGGTTATGGTTGAAAACAGTGAAGTTAAGCTCTAATGAACAAGTAGCACGCTACTAATCTTCCAGCGGGGCGCTAAAAACTTGATAGCAAAAGAAATATGCTTTTCCTATGTCTTAATCTGCAAGTGCACAGAGCCGGTGAAGGCTGCAAGGCAAGCATGTGTCTTTCCACAGGGGAACTTGTGTGTGCTAGGCTGTTCTAAGGCTATCTCAACTGTTTTCAGGTGATGTGACAGAGATACAAAGCTTTAGTTTAAAGTCTTACGACTGAGATGAAGGTGTGATAGTGAACTAAGTTTTGAAAGGTAAAGTAAGGTGTAAACTGAATTGTTGAGAGACACTAGGATTGCCAAATCCACCAATGACTCTTGTTATGGGATTCAACTAATGTGAGTGCTTGATTCCTGTGACAGACAAGGATAAAGTGTCAAATTTATCTCCTATCTAAAGGGTTTCACCAATTGATAACCCAATTTTCAGCTAAGGGACTAACCTAGAGTGCTAGTTGTCTAAATAAGCACAACTAGTCTAGAGAATTAGCCATTTATCTCTAAGGTATGAGTCAAACTTCACCAAGGCATGATTTAAGCCTAACTAAATGCCTACAGGGCGGTCATTGTGAGAGTAAAGCACCTGGGAAGCTAACAAATGAGGTTATCTATAAATTTTAGACATTCAAAAAGATCGTATATAGTTGAACCACGTAACTAAGATTCAAGGTTTCATTGTAATCCTAGCTAAGTAAATTTAGCACATGATAAACATTTAAAACAGATTAAATTAAAGTTGCAGACTAAATGTAAACCCTAAAACATGAACTAAAACTGACTAGTTTTCTCTTGCATCAAAACAAGGATTTATAACTCACAAAAACAATAAAAACTAACAACTACCCTGGCCCAAACCTGCTCTCGCTTCCTTAGCTCTTCTCTGACCTCTGAATCGACATGCAAGGGAGTTGGTGAAAACCCTAACCCTATTTATCTTTAACCTAGCTTCTAGGTTGAAGAGAAGCTAAAGAAAAGATAAATAAGGGAGAGAGTGGTGGCGCAGATGATGGAGTGGTTGGGTGATGGTATTTGACAGGAGATGTGATGATGGAACTCTGCAATCAAAGGTGGGACGAAGGAGGTGGAGGTGAGGGTTTTTTGCAGAGAGCTCGTGGGGAGAAGAAAGAGAAAGGAGGAGAGAATAGGTTTGCTCGATTAGGGTATAGGGTGTTGGTGATTTTGTTGTGAAGGTACATCGAGTGGTGATGAGACGGACTTCATCGAGCGTAGGATGGAGTGATGGAGATCTGGAACTGGGCCGAGGGTGGTAAGCGGTTTTGGCGTGATCTCGTGTTGAGCGGAGCAAAGCAAACTTCGATGCGTGTGGAGAGCGGCGTTGGATGCGGCAAGATGGGATCTCGACGGCTTAGAGTGTACGGGCTCGGATCCGGTCGCGGCCTGCCTAGCTCAAACCCATGTCTTGTAGATGAGTTGCTACTTGTTGGGTTGCAAGCAAGGCGCCGGGCTTTGGCTTTCTGCTCCATAGATGCTCGACTCAATTCTTCTCTCTTTTGGCTCCTCAGGTTCTCCGAGCTTTATTTATTACCTAAAAACACAAAATTAATTAATACAAATATTTATTCTTGAAAACAAAGAAAACACAATGGGATAATATCTGATTTCTAAGCGCAAAAGATGAGTAAAATGCCAATAAAAAGGTGTATAAATATGCACTATTTGGCACTCATCACACGTCTAGCTTGCGAAAGGGAAAGATTAAGAGTAGAAATGGAAGAACGGGAATTGGAGGAAGCAATTCGGCAGAACAATCATGACAATCGAGAAAGAAGACGCGAGCAAAATCGCAACAATGGAAATATCAATGAAGAATATGAAAGAATACAAAGGAGAACTGATAGACAACCAAGAAGAGAAAATGATAGATATAACGGCGTGCGAATTCGTGAACGAGATGAAGGAGAAGGTCGCAGAGAAAGAAGAGAAGAAAATGAAGAACAAGAAAATCAAAGTAGACATGAACGCAGAAGGAGAGAGACAGAACTAAAAAGATGATGAGTGCCAAATAGTGCATATTTATACACCTTTTTATTGGCATTTTACTCATCTTTTGCGCTTAGAAATCAGATATTATCCCAGATTCTGTGTTTTCTTTGTTTTCAAGAATAAATATTTGTATTAATTAATTTTGTGATTTTAGGTAATAAATAAAGCTCGGAGAAACTGAGGAGCCGAAGGAGCAGAATTGGAGACAAGTGTCTATGGAGCAGCCAAAGCCACGCGCGCCATCAGTTGCAACTCAACAAGTAGCAACTCATCTACAAGACATGGGCTTGAGCTAGACCCGACCGCGACCCGGATCCGAGCCCGTCCACTCCAAGCCGTTGAGATTTCTATCTTCCACATCCAACGGTCGTTGCCTCCACGCGCATCGAAGTTCGCTGCTCCCGCTCAACACCAGATCACTCCAAGTCTCCCTGAGCCGTTCAGATCTCCCTTAGCTACATCCTACGCTCGCTGAGGCCTTCTCATCATTCCTTTGCTGCACACCCGCTCAACACCGCATCCACCTATATACACACCGCTCGACCAAAAACCTAATCTCTTTCTTCTCTTTCTTCTCTTTCCCTTTCCTTTTTTCTTCTCTCCCGACAGAGTTTGCAGAGCTCCACCTCCTCTTCCCCGACCAAGCTCTGCAGTGCCACTTCCCACCATCTCTTGCCACATCCACCACAACCACCAGTACAACCATCATCTCCGCCTCCTAATCTCCCTCTATTTCTCTCATAGCTTCTTCCCTAGAGGCTAAGTGAGAAATAGAAAGAGAAGAGGGTTAGGGTTTCTCGAGCAGGGAGGAGCAAGCATCGGCTCAGGCCGAATTGACAAGAGAAACAACGCATCGAGAGCATGGGTGAGAGAGTTTGCAATTAATTTCGTTTTGAAAAATAAATTAGGGTTTAGAATTTTGCATGTATAAAAGGGTCTAAAGAGAATTATGTGTTAGAACTTTATGCCTCAGGCTAGCCAAAGGCACCACTTTAGGGTTAATTTGTGCTTTACTTTGTTAATGTTTTAATTAAGTAACTGGGGTTGGGATGAAACCCTTGATTGCATGCTAAGTTGGTCACTTTCTTTTTATTGTTCTTGTTATGCTTCATTAGAAAGATTGAATTAGTTAATTGAACACATGACCACCCGTGATAGAGTGTACTTGTAAGAAGACACTCTATACTAGGGGGAGTGTGTGAGATTAGTCAAGACATTATCATGGTATTCTTCCCTGGAATGAATCAAGAGCATAACGATTAGGAATTGCCTTAGCATAAGGTCAAGTGGTGGAATCTCCCCTAAGTGCTACAATTGTTTACAATCCATTTAGTTACTTTAGTTCACTCATGTCACAACAACAAACTCATTCGTTTCGACACTAAAAACCTACATCCGTGTTACCTTCACTAAAATTCGGTAGAGCAAGCCTTAGATCAAACACATAGCACCACAAGTCTCGTGGATCGATCCGTGCTTGCCACGCCTCCAACAAAAAGCCGTGCACTTGCGGTTATTACAAGTAGGCTCATTAATATAAACTCATTTCCCGGGCCTACCAAGTTTTTGGCGCCACTTGCCGGGACTTCCGTGTGCCTCGTGTGATTTTGTTCTTGCTTTACTTGACTTCACCTCACCCCGTACATAGTTGCTTTGTATTATTGCTATTAGTCCTGTTCTAGTGTAACTTAGCTTAACTTTGTGTTTCCCTGTTTCTTAGCTTAACTTAGCTTAAATTGTTGCTCTTAATCACCTGCATCTTGTCACTGCATTGTAGTTGTTGATGGGTGAAAACTACTCCTGCAGAATTTGGTAATTTGGGGTGTGGATGAGGAATGAATTTAAACCTTTAAACAAATGCACTGCGCGGTGAGTGCTTGTAGATTCGAGAGATCAATCACGTGCAAGTCCGGCCTAAACCAAGAAATGGCCGTTCCGGACTTGTTTCGGTCACAAAGTGAAGGAGATGGGGTTGATCTTAGGGAGGGAAGCGAAGAAGGTGTTGAGATTGTGAAGGTGTTGGCTTGCTTATGACTTGTGAATGAAAGGTGAGCGAGGCTTGCGGTTAATGTAAGCAAGAGGCTCTGTTTGAATACGATTTTGTATTAACACTTGGTTTTTTCTCCTGTTTCTTACGAACTTGTGTTGTTTTTGAAATAGAGGCGGAGAACCTATTTATACAAGTCATTGAGCCTCATTCACGTCTCTCGTGGGAAGTGGAGGAAGTGGAGTGATGGAGTAGTGGAGTTGTGCGTCGACCGATCTTGCCCACTTCTCCTGTTCATCTCTAACCGTCCATGACTTCCTAACACGTTCTTGTGATGGCGCGTTACACGCCGCACGCCGTAAACCGCGAGACCAATACCCCGATATGTATCCCCGATTTGTGACATGATTGATGAACTGGAATGTGCGGATCGTGGATCCACGAAAGATAGCATGTAATCTTGAATTGAATAATCTGCGTTATTCGAGAAAAGTCGATACTTGTGAAGTATCGTGTGTATTTTATGCGAGTCTTTGCATTGTGGTGTGGTAAAGTGACGGGTAATGACGCCTCACTAACAAATAACTCCTGACCGGGGTTGTATAACCAAGTCAGAAGTTGAACGGATGAGATGATGTTTGAGACACTCATCTGCGGCCAGTTAATGAATACTAGGGTTTTTGAAGAGGTGCGCAAGCATCACTCTTCGACTTGGTCGAAACCAAGCATGGGAAGGGCTTTGGAGAGGACCGAGGTCATGCATGTTGATGTCATGCCGGTGTACACGTCCATGTCTCACTTTCCCAAGAAGGCGCGATCTAGGCCACTCAAATTGGCCAATCACGAGTTGAGTGGTTGAGATCGGTTTCTTGCGCAATTTCTTACCGCAAAGGAGTTGATAACCGCGTGACATTCCGCACGCGTTCCAAGACAACCGTCCTTGGTCGGTCTTGGTCGATCACTCCAGCGTGTAGGTGGTAGGTTGATGTTCACACCTATACCCGATTATCCCATGAAAACGTGATCTAAGCCATTCAAATCATCCTAGGTGAAGTTGAGCGGTCGAGATCAATTTGCAATTTGGGAAGTGTAACCACGCATGTTTGGGCGGGCGTTTTGGATTAGCCGGGCATGATATGCCTTGGCCGACCGCATGAGGAGATAGATGGGCCCACGGTGATCATCTTGGTATGACTTGGACTGTTTAATCTAATCTGTGACCCTCCATTCGTGCCGGAGAAGATGGACGCGTGATGGCTTGAAACCTAATTTGGCTTTCAAAGCCGTGCGCCACCTCTTGTTTGGGTGACGATTTTGTCACGGCCAAACCTTGTTGGTCTTGGCCGGCCGGTCAAGTGTGTGGCGGTCTCACGGTGATCGTGTTGACATGCTTTGGGCCCTTTGAGTCTACATCTATACCCTCCATCTATACTGCGAAGATGGATGGTTGAGAATACTTTGCAACATATGTAATATGCCGCAAACCCTAATTTAGGGTTTTCCGTCATAATGCTTGGTATGAACGGTTTTCTTTTGGCAAGCTAAGAGGCGATGGCCGACCATGCGGGAGTCGGCCGTGGGTATTCCATACCAGCTTGGGGGTGATGGAAATTGATGCTGGGGTCATCCAATCATGCTTACGGAGTTGGATAATCTGCGATCGAGATCATATCCCGGAGACGATACTGATCAAGTCCTGGATGCTCAATCGGGCTAGTATAACACACCGAGAGGGGCTCAATCGGGCTAGTATAACACACCGAGAGGGGCTCGGGCTAATATAACACAGAGCATCGGGCTAATATGCGGGTATTTCGTACATGGTTTCATTATTGTGTTTGGAGGTTCGTGTTACTCTATATGAGTAACACTCGGTCTCATGCCACACCGATAATGATTCATTATAGTGCTTGGAGGTTCGTGTTACTCTATAAGAGTAACACTCGATCATCATGCCACACGATAATGAGTACAGAAATACAAAGTGATATGAAATTCACAGAATGGGACTGTTGCTACATGCTCCATTCTTGGTGAATTAAGTGAGGGAATATCCAACACTTATAAATGGCTTTATCTTTTACAAGATGTCAGCGCATGATTTTCGGGTTTTTACAAATATAAACTTAAACGAAAATCCACCATCAACATTAAGTCCCCCGCCTAGCACATAATGGTTACACTATTGTGTGGTAGGCATGAGATGGTGACAGATTAAAGATAAAACTTATGAGGCAAGGTTAGATGTTACCGGGAGGGACGGGTCATCCCGTCCTTGGGTATGTCACGTTCAAAAGGAATATAGGAGAGTGTTTCCCTAGTATGATGTCGGCCTTGCACAGCCGATCGACCTTGCTATGCACTCGCCGGTCGAGGGCTATTGCGCTGCTTCACTCGATCGTGGGGTTGTGCCTAATCGACGACTGCTGCACTGCTTCGTTCGTGGGGGCTCTGCGCTGCTTGATCGAATGTGGGCTTGTTGTAATCGCTTGATTGAACGTGAGTCTCACCCACATACGCCTGACGAGACTTGAAACTTGTAGGTCTTGAAATCAACACTGGTCTAAAATTTGTCCGGGACTAAAATTTGTACCCAGGACTAAAATTTGTACTGGACTTGAATGGTGTTTGGACCGGCCATTGTGTGCTCCGATGTGAGTTGTGTCTTGCCGTGTGTGACTACATCTCTCCTGTATTTTCATACAAGTTCTAACTCCTGTCTTTTATTTCATTGTGGAAGAAAAGAATCCCTGTTGAGATGTCTTAGGAGATAATGGTGCCAAGTCGGGAGGTGTTGAAAGCTTCAAAGATATGCCAAACATTGATGATGAGTTGTTCACCGCGCCTTTTCAACTATAGGAAAATATCATTCCACAAGATAACTCTTCTCCTATCGACTTTTAGGTTTTTCATGCTCAGCTGGCCCTCATGAAGGATGGATGAGACGTATGTTGAGCAATGAGTACATCAAATATAACTTGACCGGAGCGCAGATTATTGATGCAACTTGAGTGTTGAAACGTCTCGAGAGGATGTTAAAGTGGTTTCGATGCGACCGTTGAGGTGGGTCTGGAGAGAGTGTTGAAGAAGGATTACAGGCGAACGTGGGTCTCGGAGAGAGCGTTGCGCGGCTCTTGAATAGACCATTGAAGCGACCTGGCCGAGGGAGCGTTAGTGGCTTCCTCTTGATTCGATTACCCTTGCGAATCCATGATTCTTGGTGACCATCTTTCTCATGTTGAAGAAGTCCTTGAGCCGATGGTGAAGGAACTTCATCTTGAGCCTCGATCCCCAAGCGTGGTTTACATGGTTTGTCGTAGTGGTTGTTGTCGAGCCGGGTATGGAATACCTTGGACGTTGTTTCATCATTGCGGGATTCGTGCACGTGGTCGGAGTTGGAGTTGATGGACGCGCATGATGTTGTATCTTGGTGGTTTTCCTCTTGTCTTGCTTCAAAGAACCCCTTCTGAGAAGGCTGAATGTTGTATCGCTGTTGGTGAGATATATGCCCCTACAAACATTATGAGGCTCTTCGGCGGGCCCTGGTTCTTTCTATCGGGGCATATGTTGTTGTAGATGAGCGTTCAACAGCTCCAGGAGGATGACCAAAAGCGCGGAGTCTCCAAGATAGCGGGATAGACATGTACCGCTGTCGATAAAGTGACTCACCGGATCTTGTTCGACCACCTGCGATAGAGTAACTCGCCTGGATCTCTCTCGATATGACGGTTGGACATCGTTATCTTCTTGAGGCTTTGCTCCCTTGAGGTATCGGCTCCATTGGAAGATTACGAGTCATAGAGCGGTTATACGTTGAACCGGCACTCTTTAAACCAAATGGCAACATGGTATAATAAAAATTTCCGAGAGGAGTTCGAAAAGATATCTTACTTGTATCATGCTCGTACATCCTTATCTGTTTGTAGCCGCTACATCCATCCATGGAGGAGAACATGCCGTGTCCGCTGGTTGCATCTATTAACATGTCGATGTTAGGCGGGAGGAGGATCGTTTTGGAGCAAAGACATTCAAGTCTCAAGTCTATGCGGCTTTGATCTATCCATTTTCCTCATGTATGAACTACAACCGTTTAACCGACTTGGATACAGGTATGACATGTATATGATGGGTGACCAATTTTCATCCGGCATTTCTTCATATCTCCAAGCAAATATGTGTTGGTACTCTTTGAGAAGTTGCACGAGCTTCGTGCGTTTATCCGTACACAAGGTTGAGCTGATGAAGATAGGCCTAGGAGATTCCTCAACGATTTCAATTTCATCGGTTGTAGAGTTGGTGCCATCTTGCAGTTGTTGTGGAGCATCTAGCACTTGCTCTTGTGGTTCGTTCTTTGTTGTAGAATTCCATTAGGTGGAGAAACTGGGTAACGATCTCCTCTGCTGATAATGGCGATCTTGGTATCTGTTTTCCTTTAAGTCACGACTCGCCATAAAAGTTCGTTTCCTCCTCGTGTGAACGTGGGTTGTGGCTTCACGGTATGGAGAAGAATGCTTCGTCGGCAAAGATGCATCGTGGGTACTAGCCCTCAATGATGCAAGTCGGTCTTCTTCCCCGAATTGACGCCCACATGGGGAGTGGGATGCAACGAACTTGTCTCGATTCTTTCCACGGAGCTTCTCCCGTATGTGCTTTGGTTTGGTTTCCCTCGAAGTCCGTCATTGTGGTAGGCTTAAAATGCGACCTTGCCTCAGGGAGAGCCTTGGATGTCTGAGAATCTTGAGAGTAATGAAGACGATCCTGTGTAGATAAGGGTGGTCTTGAACTCGAATCCTTGATGCGTGCGGTGACATGTAGGTCACGGTGGTGACCTTCCTCTCGGTTGATAGCAGAAAACGTCTCCGCGTGGCCGATTCTTCGAGAGATGTGAAAGTTTGCATAAACTTTCCACTAGAGAAACCGCTTCCCGATCCACCGGCCTCTGGTTCATAGTGAAAATATTGACTTGAGGAAGATCGTTGTGAGGATCAGTCCCCAGTGTAGGAGCCTCCATGACAGGACCGCTCATATCTGATGTCGCTTCTTTGATCGGTCCATGTAGGTCGTGCCGTTGAAATACCTTCTCGGTGCGTTGAATTCATTCCTTGTTGGCTCCGAGGGGCTGTTGCGGGTCATGTGGAAATCGATCGAGTTAATGTCTTAAGAAAAGTGAGTACCTCTTTCCGAGTTGCGGCCATATCCGTTTGATTTTTGACAAGAACTTCCTGCTTTTCCATCAAGTCTGCAATGGTAATGGGAGATGGTCCTCCTCTCGCCCCTCCCGGTTCCTCGTCCCGATGAAGGAGTGGAAGTTATTGCTCTAGTGACTACGGGAGGTGTTACATGATGAGATGCTAGGACTTGCAGAGTGCTCGCTCCCAGTGATGGGAGGTGTTGTAATATCACTGAGTGATCGAATTGAACGTTCCCATCCTCTGTACTCACGTGTTCCTTGATTGATCTCTCCTTCCTCAAGCATTTCTTCACTTAGTTGAAAGGTCTATGCGGATTGAACAGTCTTCCGAGCTTCGACAAGGGTCTTGAGATATAAATCTTCCAGCGAGGATCCAAAGCTGCAGGCTCCATTTCTTTATCCCAGGTAGACTTTGTGGTACCCGGACAAGTCTTTTCCTCTTGGAGTTGCCTCGAGTCTTCGTTGGGCTGGACCATGTTGTTCGTCTTTCTGAGTCTCCAGTTTGCGCGCTCTTTTTGCCTCTCCACCGGTAAAGGTGTGACTCGACTAAGGATTTAGCATTTCTTGCACCGCGCTTGAGTAGATGCATGCCGACCCTTCTTGTAATTGTGCTTTGCTATATCATTCAAAAGGCGGAATGTCTCGCTCTCTCTTCTAGTGATACTTAGGATTGATTTGCCAAGACATCCTCCGCATTCTATCTACACTTCCCATGAGTATGAACCGCTTTGTGGTTTCTGATGAGGATGCATCGTGAGCCGAAAACCGAGAAATTGAGAATTCAATTTTTTGCAAATCGATAGATCAACCTCCCACCGTGGTCGCCAATTGTTGATGGGTGAAAACTACTCTGCAGAATTTGGTAATTTGGGGTGTGGATGAGGAATGAATTTAAACCTTTAAACAAATGCCTTTGCGCGGTGAGTGCTTGTAGATTCGAGAGATCAATACATGCAAGTCCGGCCTAAACCAAGAAATGGCCGTTCCCGGACTTGTTTCGGTCACAAAGTGAAGGAGATGGGGTTGATCTTAGGGAGGAAGCGAAGAAGGTGTTGAGATTGTGAAGGTGTTGGCTTGCTTATGACTTGTAACAGAAAAGTGAGCGAGGCTTGCGGTTGATGCAAGCGAGCTCACGGGTGTTGAATACGATTTTTGTATTAACACTTGGTTTTTTCTGTCTCGTCCGAACTTGTGTTGTTGTTTGAAATAGGGGCGGAGAACCTATTTATACAAGTCATTGAGCCTCATTCACGTCTCTCTTGGGAAGTGGAGGAAGTGGAGTGATGGAGTAGTGGAGTTGTGCGTCGACCGGTCTTGCCCACTTCTCTGTTCATCTCTAACCGTCCATGACTTCCTAACACGTTCTTGTGATGGCGCGTTGCCACGCCGCCGCCTGTAAACCGCCGAGACCAATACCCGGTATGTATCCCCCGATTTGTGACATGATTGATGTCAAGAATGTGCGGATCGTGGATCCACGAAAGATAGCATGTAATCTTTGAATTGAATAAGAGCTGCGTTATTCGAGAAAGTCGATACTTGTGAAGTATCGTGTGTATTTTATGCAGTCTTGCATTGTGGTGTGGTAAAGTGACGGGTAATGACGCCTCACTAACCAAATAACTCCCGACCATGGTTGTATAACCAAGGGCGGTGAAGTTGAACGGATGAGATGATGTTTGAGACACTCATCTGCGGCGATTAATGAATACTAGGGTTTTTGAAGAGGTGCGCAAGCATCACTCTTGACTTGGTCGAAACCAAGCATGGGAAGGGCTTTGGAGAGGACCCAGGCCGGTCATGCATGTTGATGTCATGACGGTGTACACGTCCATGTCTCACTTTCCCAAGAAGGCGCGATCTAGGCCACTCAAATTGACCAGGCACGGTTGAGTGGTTGAGATCGGTTTTGCGGCAGAAATTTCTTACCGCAAAGGAGTTGATAACCGCATGACATTCCCACATGCACGCGTTCCAAGACAACCGTCCTTGGTCGGTCTTGGTCGATCACTCCAGCGTGTAGGTGGTAGGTTGATGTTCACACCTATACCGATTATCCCATGAAAACGTGATCTAAGCCATTCAAATCATCCGGTGAAGTTGAGCGGTCCGAGATCAATTTGCAATTTGGGAAGTGTAACCACGCATGTTTGGGCGGGCGTTTTGGATTAGCCGGGCATGATATGCCTTGGCCGACCGCATGAGGAGATAGATGGGCCCACGGTGATCATCTTTGGTATGACTGGACTGTTTAGTCTAATCTGTGACCCTCCATTCGTCTACGGAGAAGATGGACGCGCGTGATGGCTTGAAACCCTAATTTGGCTTTCAAAGCCGTGCGCCACCTCTTGTTTGGGTGACGATTTTGTCACGGCCAAACCTTGTTGGTCTTGGCCAGGCGGGTCAAGTGTGTGGCGGTCTCACGGTGATCGTGTTGACATGCTCGGGCCCTTTGAGTCTACATCTAGACCCTCCATCTATACTGCGAAGATGGATGGTTGAGACTACTTTGCAACATATGTAATATGCCGCAAACCCTAATTTAGGGTTTTCCGTCATAATGCTTGGTATGAACGGTTTTCTTTTGGCAAGCTAAGGCCGATGGCCGACCATGCGGGGTCGGTCGTGGGTATTCCATACACAGCTGGGGGTGATGGAAATTGATGCGGGGTCATCCAATCATGCTTACGGAGTTGGATGACTAGATCGGATCATATCCAGGAGGCTTGTCTGATCAAGTCCTGGATGCTCAATCGGGCTAGTATAACACACTCAGGGGCTCAATCGGGCTAGTATAACACACCGAGAGGGCTCGGGCTAATATAACACACCGAGCATCGGCTTTGCGGGTATTTCGTACATGGTTTCATTATTGTGTTTGGAGGTTCGTGTTACTCTATATGAGTAACACTCGGTCTCATGCCACACGATAATGATTCATTATAGTGCTTGGAGGTTCGTGTTACTCTATAAGAGTAACACTCCATCATCATGCCACACCGATAATGAGTACGAAATACAAGGCTGGATATGAAATTCACTGAGAATGGGACCGTTGCTACATGCTCCATTCTTGGTGAATTAAGTGAGGGAATATCCAACACTTATAAATGGCTTTATCTTTTACAAGATGTCAGCGCATGATTTTCTCTGGTTTTTACAAATATAACCTTAAACGAAAATCCACCATCAACAGTAGTGTAACTTGTAGTCATCATAACTCTGTACTTAACTGTTAGTTTCTTTTTCTACATTGCATTGCATATTATATCATTGCACTTTTTATTTTCTTTATCTGCATATTGCATTACTCATTGTTAATTAGATCTTAGTTGAGTGCATATCTCGCATATCTCGCATGCTCTTAGTACTTCTTGGCTTGCATAACATCTTTGCATTGTGCATCTTTCTCTCTCGTGGCTTGAGAGTCAATAACTCAATTTGCATCATTTCTGTGTCTTTGCTTCATTCTCTTTGCCTTAAGTTGCATATTGTGGGAACTAAACTCTCTTGAGTAGCGGGTACACTGTGTGTCTTTGTCTTTATTTGTGCTTGTGGTCTTGCTAAGCAAGCCAAAGGGGAGAAGAAAAAAGAAGCAGACCCACCAGGGAGTGCCTAAACCAGTGTAAAGCCCAGTGGTATTGTCTTCCAACCTTGTTTCCTTGAATGAATGAATGTATGCCAAGTAAATGAATGAATGATATAATCCATGCATGAACCGAGAAGCTGTCACATGCTAATCTTTGTTCACATGACAACTTAGCAGCCATTCCCATTGTTACTAAACATACGTGCTTAGCCGCGCCCCAGAGTGGCTGGCAGCTTGAGTTTAGCCTGTCGCCTTGAGCTCCACCCCCTATAGCCGTGAGGCTTGAACTTGAATAACCAAGTTGGATGTGGATGCAAGTTTTAAGTTTGACTGTTGAGCCAAGTGTGAATAATTGAGCACAACTGGATAACCCCCGAGCTCGAGTTTGACATCAACTCGGGCGCGACATCAATCGAGTGAGTTGATGCCACAAACACAACCGAGCCAGTTGATTTCCTCTGCCCCGCACTTTGACAAACCCTTGAGCATAGCCTCGTGCTTTTAAGCTCGCAAATTTGTGAGCCTTCGCGCCTTGCCTGGCCCCCTCGAGCGCAAGTTTTTGGTCAGTGTTGCTAGGCGAAAAGCCATCCATGTGATCTGCCCATAGCAACTCCTCGCCCCGCATCTTTGCACATTTTTGATCAAGTGAAACCTTAAACAAAGATCTTGATATGTCAAACCATCCGGTATTGAGCTAAACCATCAACCCTTTGCAATTGAGTGGTGTATATCTTGTGTGAGTTATGCTTAATCATCTTGAACTTGACCATGAACCCATGTTGCCGCTTGTTTAAACTCAAGCATCATCTTTGCACAAACTTTGTGCTTGGCCTCGACCAAAGGCATAAACTGCGCACCGCACCTCGGCCTGTCTTTGTGAAGGCCAAACATAGCCGATCTTTGTTTCATTTTGAGAGCTTGTGTTTCTCTCGACCTCGTGCCTATAGCCGTCCGTGCAGGCAGACAACCCGGGCATAAAGTCAGCTCGGATCATCTTGCTTTCCTTGCTCTGCAAAGCTAGCCTCATGTCTTTGGTGCACTTAGAGCTATCTTGTGTTTCTTTGAGAATCAACGTGCATAAGCTTGTACTAGTCTGTGTGAGCATAGCTGTGTGGTCATTGCCAACCTGTGCACATTGTTGCTTTCTTGTCTTGTCTCTGCACCGACACGTGAGCCTGTGCTTAACAACCAACCCGCATAACCAACTGAAAGTTACGCACGACTCCGGGCTCGCTTCGCACCAAACTCAAGCCCACATAACCAACCTTGACCCCACCTAAGTCTTCATAGCTGGCTGCATAAGCCAAGCCCAAATACTGGGGAGGCACCCCAATAACATGTCACCCAACCCGGCCGCTTAACTACACACACCGAAGCCCACTTCTTGGGCTTAGCATTCCGAACTTTCAAGCCCACATAAGCCACACTTTGTTGGGCTTTGCACAAACAAACAAGCCCTCAACCACCGGGCTGAACATAACCTAGACCCATCATACTGGTGAACCCATTCAATGACCAAGCCCATATCGGGTGAGTTGTTGGGCTGTCATGCACACACCGAGCCCACATCATCTGGGTAAATACACTTATTCACCGGGCTTAGCAAATTCAAAAGCAACCTTTTGGGCTTACACTTAGAATAAAGTGTCATTTTCTTTTGTGGGTTGTATCTATCTAGGTTTTGCTCACATAGCCGGGTTGCACATAACCCAACTAATCCCAATAAACCAAAGAATCCCACAAAACCAATCAGCCCAAGCAAACCAAATTCCACTTAAACCAAATGAAACCCAATAAACCAAACTGAGCCCACTACAACTGGGTTTTGAGTTCAATTTGAGTTGTTAAATCATGTCAGGATTTTGGCCTCGCATCTCTGGGGATGGAAACAAATCCATTAGAGAGATTGCTTACGGGCATGCTTCACAATATGAACTCCCCACATACCATAGTGATTTTAGGGAATTTTATGAGCCTTCTCGGGCCACGACCTTGAATACTCATACCCTAACCATCATGAGCACATGTATCGGTCACCACAATGGGAGTTGAACAATTTTATACTCCCCGACTCCTTGTTTACAATCACTAATGGAAACTCTCATGGAGCAAAATGCTAGGCTTGAACTGAATGCAATACATGACCATCCATATAGCAACATGCATGATCATCCCTTCTCTAGTGAACCATGTGCACAACCATTTAATGATTATTCATATGAAACATGCATACCCACTATTGAAGACTCTCCTCCATTGAACAATGTCACATGTTCGTAAAGATGAACCTTATTCATTTAGAAAAGGAAGAATGGAAGGCAAGTTCATGATAGGATGATTATTGTCCCTAATAAAGTAAATCTTGAAAATAGTGTTTCTATTCCTATCATGAACTAACATTGAATATGAACCTAATCTAGAGGTAAATGAGTATACTAGAAATGCTAATAGGGAAATGCATTTTTGTTATGATGATGATGATGATGAATATGATATGTTAGAAGAGCATGTGCATGCATAAAATATGATGGAATCTTTTGGTTCATAGACGTTAACCGTCTCTTCACGTGAACCCTATGAATGATACTTCTTCTAACATTCATACATATGATGTTGACTCGAGTTTGGGTTTGTGAAATTCTTCGGTAAATGTGAGCATGCTACACAACTTGTTTGTGATTTAGGAAAAGATGAATCTTCGGACACTAATGTTCTTTTGGATCATGATATTATTGTTGTGTTCGATTCCCCGCCCATATCACAATATGTTACCTGCTCCGATGATTATGACATGGTGATTGATGAATTTGTCTATCTTTGGTGAGCATGATTTACCCTCTTCGACCTTAGGAAAGTGTGTGATGGTGCAAATGATTTTATACATGAAAACAACTTAGATGTATCTAACCTCTCTCCTAAGTCACGAGATTGAAACTCCTCCACCAAACCTAGGTGTAGTTTGTAACAAAATTGCAAAACCAACTTTTCTCGAAAATGCCTAACTTAGGCTGAACTTTGTGCTTCCCAAGTCCTCTTGGACTATTTTTGCATCAAAATATAACACTTTTAGGGAGCCACGGGTTGGAAAGTGTATGTCTCCATTGTTCTAGCAAAACTCATTTTGAGTTAGACCTTTTGCATGATGTACCTTTAAAATTGCAAGATTTTGTGCTCAAAAACACACCGTTCACAAGTTTAGGTTTGGGGAAAATCATTCACATACGCAGATCTTACTTGCACTCTCATTTTATATTTGTGTAAGACTCATTGATGTTTGTACATATTTTCTATTGGGTTGACCTCAACTCTTTAGATTTTTAGTGTATGGTAAATTTTCATTGTATATAATCCAGTAGGACTTGTTAAATTTTTCTTTCTTGAATCGGTTGAGTCTTCTTGTACATATATCAGTGCTAATCCGATATGATCTCCACGAGAATGTTGGATTCCTGACCTTGACTAGTGAAGCTCTAAACTTCTCGCCGACATCCTAATCTCTACCCTTTCTCTACTCAACATAGTTCTCGTGGTATGTGACTTGTTTAAATTTGTATTATATGTTGACACATTGAGGACAATGTTTGATTTAGGTTTGGGGGTGGATTTGCATTTTAGAGTTTTTAGTCTTTTAGTTTATCTTGTATTTAAAAAAAAAAAAAAAATTCATTCAAAAACTCTTTTGTAAAAACCTCCAACTTTTAGAGATTTTAGAGTCACTAGCATGCTTCTAGCTATGTTTACATAGAGAATCCGACCGAAATAACGAAGTTAAAGTGCGGAGAACACAATCGGGTTTCTTAGTTGATTAGAGCGTTAAAGTTGGATTTAACCATACGTGAGGGCGAATTAGGTCTTTGTTTAGATATTCTCAGTAGTAGAATTATGATCACCATAGTGGAGACTACCCATTTTACATCAAGTGAGGCACCAACCTTCAATTTTTTGCAACTTTCTAGAAAAGTCATAGAGTGTGTGTCACCGTACGTCAATTAGGGTAGGAATGGTGAGCTACCCAACTTCAGCACCAATTTCAGCACTACTTTTGATCTCTTGAGTGCTAGTTTTTGTCAATCATGAGGGTGACGCGTCTAAAGATGAAAACTTCTTCTAAATACCGATTTGCGGTTAGCATCATTCTCTCTCTCTCAATCAATGAACCAATAGAAACACATCATCGTCAGCAAGCGGAGCAACATCAGAATATTTGAAGAAAAGTTGAGATAGTCCAAGGTTACATACAACAAAGAAAAAGAAGATGAGAATTAATGAATTTTGTGAAATCAAGACAATATAAGTTATGGAAAAAATTGAGTGATAAAGTCCTTTGTCCATGGAGTTAGTTGTTTTGTTATTTTTATTTATGTTCTTAAAAAAAAAAAAAAAAAAAAAAAATCAAAAATCAAAAAAATATTGTAGTTTGTTTTTAGTTTTGATACCACCATGGTAAAGAAGAGTTCAAGAAGAAAAATCCAAACAACAAGTAAATTGAGTAGAAAAGTTATAAATTGTCAAGTTTTGTGAAGTTTAGAAGTTCGTCATCAACAATTGAAGACCGAAGATTGAAGACGTTTCTATGGTTCCTATGAGAGAGTGATATTAATTGCCGATCGGGTGAGAAGTGAGTGAGTACTCCCATCCTTGCTAATGGTTGATTTCCTTTCTTAGAGATCATCAGAAAAAGATTCTTTTTGTCCACAACTCGTGGGAGTCTCCGTAAATTATTTCGGAAGGTTATCCTTCTTACCTACAACGTGTGCAGGATTTCTCTCTTTATTCCCCGTCGCACACATGAGACTAAAAAGCGATCTTTTTGAGTGCAATTATCATAAAACCCAACTGGGTGGCGGAGTCGAGGCTTATGATCACAATCGAATCCGAATTCTTTCATATGGTATGGTTACTTCTGCAGTCGGACTTAAGGATGAGAATGCGTTCTTCGATAGTTCTAACTTGTTACTAGCATGCAGAACTCTATGTCCTCATAGCTCATTGGATGTTGAGACTCTTTTACACTCAAGTCGGGAGAAGGTTTTGTGGTACACCTACTGCAAACCCTCACGAGACTACAACTCGTCCACTAGGGACACCTAGGGGTTTAAAGGCTTAGTGCATACGCTAAATGCATTCGAGAGACTGCGGCAGGGGTATAGTTAGGATTTCTTCATTTCTCGTTTCACTTGAGGACAAGTAAAATTCGTGTTTGGGGGTATTTGATTAGTGCCAAATAGTGGCATATTTATACACCTTTTTATCAACATTTTACTCATCTTTGCGCTTAGAAATCGATATTATCCTGCATTCTGTGTTTTCTTTGTTTTCAAGAATAAATATTTGTATTAATTAATTTTGTGTTTTTAGGTAATAAATAAAGCTCGGAGAAACTCGAGAGCCAAGAGCGAAGAATTGGAGTCGAGCATCTATGGAGCAAAAGCCAAAGCCTGCGCGCGCATCGCAGAACCCAACAAGTAGAATCATCTACAAGACATGGGCCAGAGCTAGACCCGACCACACTCCGGATCCGAGCTCCGTCCACTCCAAGCCGTTGAGATTTCTATCTTCCACATCCAACTGCCGTCGCCTCCACGCGCATCGAAGTTCCGCTTGCTCCCGTGCAACACCGTGATCACTCCGTCTCCCCGAGCGTTGGTCTCTCTTAGCTACATCTAAGCCGCCGAGGCCTTCTCATCATTCCTTTGCCGTGACCCCGCTCAACACCGCATCCACCTATACACACCGCCTCGACCAAAACCTAATCTCTTTCTTCTCTTTCCCTTTCTTTCTTCTTCTCTCCCTGGCGTAGGCTTGCGGAGTAGCTCCACCTCCTCTTCCCCGACCAAGCTCAGTCGCCTATGCCTCCCACCATCTCCCCGCCACACCACCACAACCACCCAGACAACCATCATCTCCGCCTCCTAATCTCCCCTCTATTTCTCTCATAGCTTCTTCCTAGAGGCTAAGTGAGAAATAGAAAAGAAGAAAAGAAGGAGTTAGGGTTTCTCGGCGAGGCAAGCATCGGCTCGGAGGCGAGATTGACAAGAGAAACAACTGCATCGAGAGCATGGGTGAGAGAGTTTGCAATTAATTTACATTTTGAAAATAAATTAGGGTTTAGAATTTTGCATGTATAAAAGGGTCTCGAGAATTGTGTGTTAGAACTTTTATGCAGGCAAGCCAGTGCACCTTTCAGGGTTGGTTGCGGCTTTACTTTGTTAATGTTTTAATTAAATAATGGGGTTGGGATGAAACCCTAGATCGCATGCTAAGTTGTTCACTTTCTTTTTATTATTCTTGTTATGCTTCATTAGAAAGATTGAATTAGTTAATTGAACACATGACCCCGTGATAGAGTGTCTTGTAAGAAGACACTCTATACTTTTTAGAGTGTGTGAGATTAGTCAAGACATTATCATGGTATTCTTCCTCGAATGAATCAAGAGCATAATCGATTAGGAATCGCCTTAGCATAAGGTCAAGTGGTGGAATCTCTGCCTAAGTGCTCTTCACAATTGTTTACAATCCATTTAGTTACTTTAGTTCATCACACAAGAACAACAAACTTCGATCGTTTCGACACTAAAAACTACATCCGTGTTACCTTCACTAGAATTCAGTAGAAATAAGCCTTAGATCAAACACATAGCACCACAAGTCCACAGCCAGATCGATCCGTATGCCACGCCTCCAACAAAGCGCCGCACTTAAGCATATAAGTAGGCTCATTAATATAAACCCGTTTTTCGTGCCTACCAAAAAGACCAATAAATTAATCCCGATGTAAACAACAAATTGCCTCTTTCTACTAAAAACTTATCGCACTCCCATACAAGGATCGATTCCCTAGATAGGTTGCACCCTCTACTAGGATCGCTTTTACCTTAGTCGTCATACCAATAACACAAAATCGATCATACCATCTTAGGTGATTACTTAAGATCGTGCTTAATAAAAGTCACACCAATACAAAAGTCAAATGCTCTTCAGAATAGTTTTACCAAGAACATAAACAAGTCATGAGAGGTTAATAATCACACATATCGTAGTCGCAAAAGATA